>CAEGAF010148007.1:0-11668 GCA_903067075.1 Micropoecilia bifurca
TTGGGGTTCCTGGAGGAGCTGGAAGAAGTGGCTGGGGAGGGAAGTCTGGGCCTCCCTTCTGAAGCTGCTGCCCCCACGACCCGACTCCGGATAAGCGGAAGAAAATGGATGGATGGATGGATGGATGGATGGATGGATGGATGGATGGATGGATGGATGACCTTTCCTCAGTATTAAATATGTTGCCCATGTTCCTCAGAAATATTTTTATAGTTTTGACAAGAAATTCTGATCTTAGATGTCTGTCATGTTTTCATTACCGGTAAGCAATAACTTCAGTGCGTGTGGAATGAATCTATAATGCGTAGTTAACACTTTGATCAAAATCTTTTTTTTTCTTCAGGGTCGCTGCTCTGGGAGTCAGAGCCTGCCCACGCCTTTCTCTCTCTCCTGGAGGGAAAGAGTGGGCACAGATTTAATTTAAAGCTTGCTGGGAATTACTTCACTCAGTCAGGACTCCCACGCTGAAGCATTGGTGAGCAGCACGGCTGCTTGGCGAGGCCCCAGTCAGCAAATTTCCTGCGACTCTGAGCATCAAAGACTGGCTCTTCAGACACATTCCTCACCTCCTGTATCACTGTGTAGCCTGCAATTAGCCTTCCTCCAGAACTCCCTCCTCCAACCTAGAGGACAGTCACCTCCATTCATCCACTGCAAACACCTAGACACAGACTGTCCGCCATGGCAACCGTCGTCTAACTACATATGATGGGGCGCACACTAAGTCGCAGTTGCTTTTCTGCTTGTGTGGAGGGAAAAGGAAGAAACGAAGCGCTGTTACCGAAACCGTCTTTTATAAACAGTTCTTCTGGTTTCCTCTGAGGAGGAGGAACCTGCTTTACAGTGAAAGGCTTTATAGTCTCTGATGTAATCTCCATGTTCAACAAAAGGGCCTGTTATCTGCTGGAAGTCAATGCTTCAACTCTCCTGTCATCAAGGTGTTGTTGACATTAATTGCTGAAGGGAACTTGCACCAAGACTTGTTTGATGTGGTCTTGTTTCTGTTTACGGTACTGCTGCAAGAAGATGGCTGTAGTTAATCGTTACTTTGACTGGTGTTCAAACTGCAGGCCGTCACATCCAGTAAGTCTGCAACTTATAAAACTGAGGTGTAAATGGGGATGAGGAAGAACTCGCATTAAGAAAAGTTACTTGAAAGAAGTCAAAATGTGTCCACTGAGTGGAATTCACATGACAACTTTGTGACTGATTTGAATCTTTAAGCTTCACCATTTAAAACAAATGATTAGAGATCTGTTAATATTGCCATCATCCCCTAAACCCCCTGAATCAGGTGAGCTTGGTAGAAACATGGTGTGAAGAGTGGTGGAAGCTAACACTCAGTTAGATCAATAAATCTCATCAGCTAATCTTTCGTCCAAAGGGCATTATTGTCAAGTTCCATCTGATCAGAGCAAGAATACAGCAAAACTTAAATATAAAGAATATGTCCAACCACATTCTTAGATCTTTTAACTTAAAGTTAATACACAAATCAAATCAATTCAGTTAAAATTTTTGATCAGACTTTATAATCAAAAATTTACCACAAGTTTCTTATTGGTAGAGGTGGGCAGATGAATCCAAACTATTGATATCAATACCAGTCGGTATCAGTATCGGATCAATGCTTTAGTTTCAGATTATCTTGTTATTGTATTGTAGTTTCTCAACTCCACCATGAAAAGATTTTTTTAATTTGCTCTCAAATGATGCTTTTGCACTTTTGTTTGTTTTTCTGTTGTTTGTCATGTTAATATGCTATTTTGTAGCCACCTATAACCTTGTCCAAATTCTGTTCTAGGATTTGAGCAAAAGTAATGACAGGTTGTTTTTATTAAACACATTAAAAGGAGCCAGAGCCTCTTAGCACATAAAAAGCTTTATTCTCACAACAAGCTTTAACATTAACAAAGTTAGAGTTCAAGCTTAGACTAGGTAGCAATGTCACTAAGGAGAACAAATTCACTGTCATATAATTTAACATAAACTATTAAATATCTTCATTTGGCAGGGATGTTCAGAAGGAAGCGACAAGTGATGAGGTGAGGTCATTTTCTTTCTTTTTGTTTCTTTCTACAATGCGGTGGGCAAGGAGCAGAAAACACTAGAAACAACTGTAGCAAAACAGATTTACAGTAAATCAGCCTCTAAATGGAGTCTTGGCAGGTTCATAACACATTCAGCTTTCACAAACAACAACAAAGTCATAGAGGTCATGTGGGGAATGAGAAGGAATGGAAATATTTCAAATAAATTCTGAAAGGTGAAGAATAAAACCTGGCGAGGCAAATAAACAGCTAGAAACACGGCAGGAGGAAATCTGTCTCCTGATACATTCTTTTTATTGTAAACCAACAAACTCACACTTCTCAGAGGAATACTTCAAAACTGATTAATTCCTGTCAATTTTGGATACTTTTTAGGATTATTTTTTCAAAATACAAACACCTTCAGGATTACGGAAGAATATGGTAGCAAAACGCTGAAGCAGGAACACGGTGTTGAACTGCGTCACTGGGAAGTAGTGTGAAACATAAGCTGCGTTTTCACTGACTGCAAATTGGAATTACGAATATAAATTCGAATAATGGAAATGCCAATTTCAGAATATGGTCGAGGTGGTTTTTCGGTTGTAAAATTGGCGTATTTTGTAACATTGCAATGAAAAAACGTTTTCGCATCACAGGAGTTATGCAATCAAAAACCGGATGTTACTACTGGCTGAAAAGACGGAAGGAAGTGGAAGGAGGATGAAAGCGGGGCATGGATTTTAAGGACTTATCACGTGAAAAAAATAAAAGTGATTTAAAAAAAAAAAGAATAAGTTTTACGGCTTTTACCTGAAAGTGGTCAGACAGGTTGTGAGGGAGAGGGAAGACATGCGGCCCGGTTCCAGGACTGAGTCCCGCGCGCCGCCGCCGCAGCGCCCCTCGCGTGGGTTTTTAATCGCGTTTCTCATCTAATGAAAACGCCACAAATTCTGCGAAATTGTGTTCTGTCGACTTTAACGGAATATCGACATAGTTTTGCGCCCATTTGTAAAGGAAACGCAAATACCGACAGCAATACCGCTCAGGTGAAGCAGGCAGAAAGACGTGATTGAGCCATGGAGGCGAACACGACACTGGGCTTTAAAATAACACACCAGGACCCCACAGCAGGGACGCCACTCGTTTCAAAACAATAAATTAAACACAAACGTAGTTCTTTCAGTTTTCAGGACGGCGGGTATGGAGTGTGAAGCGGCAGAGGGCTCGCGACAGTGACCAACGAGGGTGTGTGTGTGTGTGTGTGTGTGTGTGTGGCCTTCACACTCCTGAAGGTGACAATGTGTGTGTGTGAGTGAGTCCTGCTATCAGCTATGCACATGCAGACATGCGCTGCATCTTTTAATTACCGTCTGCGTCACCAGAGCTTCCCCGAACTGAACCTGTTCCCCCCGCAGCCCAGATGACCACAGACCCGTCCAGCTACTACTGACTGACCGAGTCATCTTTAACTGCGTCTGGCAGCTTCCCACCAGTGAGATGTTTTAAGCAGCATGTCATGTTCGATTAGATACTTTTGTGTAGAAAAAAAAAAGTTTATATTAAATTACTCTAACTTTAGTAAACATCATGCACTCTGGGGTTTCTTACTAAGTTTGACAACTGAGGACGTTATAATGAAGCAAACAGATTCATTTATCTACAAAAAAAAATCACAAAATCTGACCCAGTATTTTTCATCTAGTTTCTAGTTCAAATATCTTGGCAGACTTAAAATGAAGCAAAAGTAACTTGGAATGAACTTGTCAGCAACATGTAAAAGCTTATGTGAATAATACATTAATAATGATTGAAACATATGTTTCACTGAAGGGCTGGACTTTGTTTGGGTTGCTTGGTAACATTCTGAAGGTTTTTGAAACCAAAAAATTTTAAATTATTGAAATTAAAGGTTTTGGACACAAAAAAACTTTAATTTATTGACAAAAAAAAGGCTGCATGTTTTTTAAGCACTTTGGTTGTTTTTTAGAAGCAATAGAAACCCAAATAGATGTACAAAAATGTGCAAACTATGAATTTTGCATCATTGTTCCCCTTCAAATCAAGACCCTTTGTTATTGAAATAATCTGAGTGGAACTCATACTTTTTTGAAATAAATATTAAGGCTTTACCAACTTTAAACAAGCCCTGTATCTTGCGGAAAAGTTACTTATAAATTAGATTTGTCTTATTTCCAGTGTTCTAAGACATTTGCACTAGAACCCAGACCAAAAATACTTGGTAAGATTTTGTATTTTTGCAGTGAACACTCCTTCACGAGGCATTTTTTAAACATATTCATCTCTCTAAAGCCACGATTATGGCTTCTTATATCAACACAAGGTGACAGTAGCAGAAAAAGGTTTCTCACACCTTCACAGACAGCTTATATTTCTGAACGTTTGGCAGCACATTGATGAATTACGATGAAGAGTCTCAGTTCTTCACAAAAACTTCACTGAAGTGAACTGAAAGACAGGAAGTTTCAGACGATCAACTAAACGGTGGGATAATACTACTCCTTTGAATTGAATCTGATAATAAAAGGGTGTGTGTGTGTGTGTGTGTGTTTGGGTGTATGGTTGGTCTCTGAACATGTGGAAACACCACGGAGGTGAGCAGTGGATGTGATGACATCATCTGCTGAGCAGCTGTGGGGATTCCCTGTCAGAAATAAAAAGAAACACACATTCTCTCTCTCCCAGCTCCATCCGTGTCTGTCTGGAAACACAGGGGGTGGGTCTCTGACTCTTCAGCTCCAGAACAGAGGGAGGCTTGGCAGGGTGGGCGGGGCAGGGGAGGGAGGCAACAAGAAGGATAGAAAGAGAGACGGTTCCTCTCATCCAACCTGGAGACATGAGGAAAAATCTGCAGCAACACAACAGGAAGGTGGAGAGAAAAAACACAAATGCAGCTCAAGGAGCTCTTTGTAACATGCTGCCCAACTGAGGGAGGGAATGGAACCGATAACATGGTTTCTGTGGCGCCCTCTGGTGGCTAACGAGAGCCTAAAAGGCCTTTCTTGAAATAATAAAAAAACGACAAAACTCAGAAGGTTTTAAGCGTGTTCCAGGAGCCACTGGAAGAGCGGGGGGTGCTGGGTGTCTCTGGTTCCTGCCGGCAGCGGCGCGTGGCAGAGGCTCTCCTCTTGGTAGCGCAGCAGCATGTGCAGCAGATCTGCCACCTTCCACTTCCTCTCCTGGAGCTTCTGCACCACAGCGGGCAGCTGAAGGGGCAGACAGAGTTCTGGTTAATGGAAGAAGGGGTCAGATACACAGGATGACGGAAAATTATCAAGGAATGAGAGGAGGATCACCAAACAATTTGCATGCAGTCATGGGAAATAGGTGCGGCTGTCAGGGCCGGATTTACACAGATGTGCAATAAGATATGCAAAACACAAATCTTTAATTCAGTTTTTAAAACATCATTGGGGCCCCTCATCCTAAAAAAAACATATCTAAATAAAATGTAGCCCTGCCAGCCCTTTCTAAAGTCTGGGCCAGGCTGTATTATTTTTCACCTTGTTAAAAAAAATCATGACAGTAAAAGTTTTTCTTCATCAAATCATAAATTAGAGCACAATGGGGGAAACCAAGTACATCTTCAGCGTTTCAATAGATTACAAATAAAAACATCACCACTGATCAATCACACAGTCATTAAATGTATAGATGGAAATTATATTTTGACACACAAGTGTACAAGTCCTGCTTTTAGCATGTTTGTTTTCCAACAAAAAAAAATCTCAATTTTAAACATGCTTTAGAGTTGAACTGAACAAAAACATTTGTTCAGTTCATGAAAAGCCTACATAAATGAAAAGTTTCTGCATACTTCCATAACAATCACAACCCTTGTTTGTTTTTATTTCTTCTCCTCCATCTGTCACTGAAGTAATGACCGTCAGTGTTTTGGTATTGCGTTCATGTTCCTGTAACTGTTAGCAGAACAAACCGGACTCAGTTGTTAGACTGAACGGGACTGTTGAGAATGAACTGAAAGAAACGCCGAGCTAAATGTAAAATGATTTAAACTAAGTAACCACTTAGTTAAAGTAACCATCTGACCGTTGCTGCAACATGCAGTCAATTATCACCAGTTTGACAAAGTGTGACTCGTTCCACTGAATCACCTGCTGCAGCTCTCTGTCCACGTTCAGCTGGATCTGAGGGATATCGACCACGGAGGCTGCCGCCCACTGCAGCATGCTCCGGAGCTGGGGGTCAGAGGTCGCGTGCTGGAGGCTGCGTCCGAGCTCCCTGAAGTCTGAATTGATGATGGCCAGAGCGGTGCGCGGGGTCTGTGCCGGAGTCCGGTCTGCACGCAGCGTCCCTGCAGCACAGAAAGGCCCGGCAGCTCTGCGTTAATCGGTTCTGGACCGGGCTCCCAGAACCCGGCTGGAGCGAGGGAAAAGGGACGGAACAGAACAGAACGCTGCTTACCACTGGACTCCCTGACCTCCGTCTCTTTGTCCTCGGTGTTATCACTGTTGGACGACAGAACGTCACACAGGTTAGAGACCAAACGGCAAAGGTTGAGAACGCAGAGTTCTTTCCAAAGTTTTCACGCTTCCTGAACAAATGTCAGATAGGAACCTCAAAGTATTCCACGTGACAGAGCAACGCGCAAAGTGGTATATTTAGAAAACACTAAGCTGCAACTAATGATTGTTTCTGTAGTCGACAGTCCTGATGATTAATCAGTTAAAAAAAAGAAAATTGGTACATTCTACAGATTTTATATTGAACCATCCAAGACTTTTTGTACAATATTAGAACTAAATTAAACAAATAATTCAATTCCTTTTTTAAATAAGAAAATCAACATTTTATTACCTAAAGTGCAACAACACAGCATTCCTTTGGTGAATCTGAACTGAGTGAAACGATAACTAAACTTCTGCAGGAGTTTTGGCTACAATATATTTACAGACGAAATGTGTTTTTATCCTGTTGGCATCGGCTTAAGCTGATGACCATTTTTGTGGAAAATTTGAAATAAAATTGCAATTCTGGACTGGCACGAAAAAGTGCAAAGATTTTTGTGATTTTGCATAATTTTCCACGTTTGTGGAATCACAAATAACTGGAGCGTGTGACTGACATAATTTAAGAGTAAACAGATAAAAACTGCTTTGAGCTAGTTGATGAGATAATATTTAAGTGCACAGTTGTTATCCTGAAGGATCTACTTATGCATCTCTCTGGAGTCTGGAGGACCACATAAGACGGTACACCGGGCCGGATTTGGCCCTCGGGCCTCGAGTTTGACATGCTGTGCTGTAACATGACCAAATGTGGAACTTTTCAGAGGACGTGAAGATTTTAAATGTTTGGAGTCTGTGAAGTTGCACAGCAGAAACAATTTTCCTGATTTCAGTACAGGCTGCTGCTTGGCCTGGCTGTCTAATGACGGCTAAGATGCGACAATAAAGAAAACATCTTGATCAGTTTTGGCCCCGACATCTTTTCTGTCAGTTTTGCTGATCCTCGCCAACAGGTAAACAGTCATTTCTCCTCCTCGGATTGTTAATCACAGACTTGTTGACGCAGCCTGTGGCAACAGACATGTAGACTCTGCTGGATCTGTGAAAAGGAGGGCAAATACCTGAGTCGGCTTTTTTTAGGCACCGAGAAACAGAAAACACCAAATATATACGACGTATCCACGTCCAACCCACCGGCTCCCAGCGCCACTGTGGCCTGGAGGCTGCAAGCCACTTAAAGATGTCTTGTACAGCACAATCCAACTAGTTCCAGCTTGAAAAAAAGCCTATTATTAAATACATCTATTTCAGATGAAGTATAATTAACAGCAACAACCTCCAGGTATCATGAGTAAGTGATACCGGGCCTGAGGCCTCTTACATCACGGCGGAGGAATGCTGGAACGCTCGGCTGTGCAAATTGTTTTAATTCAGGATCACTGGAGAACACTGACGATGTTTGGGGTCATGCCACGGCACCTCAGTCGGACTTAAGTCCGGACTTTGACTAGCCCGCTCCAAAGCCTTCGTTGTTTTCAAACTATTAAGAGCTGGATTTGTTGGTGTGCTTTGGATCAAAAACAAAGCCTGATGGAACAAACTTGTAGCTACGAGGCATAAGGGGAAGCACACCTTCCAATGCATTCCACTTTTGTCTCATTAGTCCACAGAATAGTTTTCGCCCAAATCTTTGGCATCATCAAATGTTGGGGAATATGAACTCTTCATCAAAGTGGCAAAGAGGACTTTGGACATGCAGCAAGTCAGTGGAATTATTAGAAATATAGACAGCAGTCATGCTGAAAGCCAGTTAAAGTGTCTAAGTGGTGTAAAGAAACAGCTTTGATACTTTTTCGCATCTTTTTATGCAACAATTCAATTGTAAGGCCCTGAGTTGAGATATATAAAATAGAAGATATAGACATAAAATAAGAAAAGTTGGATTCATGTCAATCGAAAATAAAGAGAAGGCAACCAAAAGCAGCAGTTGTTTGAAAAATGGGATGGATGGTAAAACGAGATCAGCCTCAGAAGAGCATTTCTTTTTGTGCCAAAAAAAAAAAAGTGCAAAGGAAGGATCGAAATGACTTAGATCTGCCATACATGAGAAAAAGTATAAATAAAAAGAGAAAAAAAGGTTCTATCCAGAAATGCCTAGTAATGGAGTTGGTTATTTAATTTTTTTCTCCTTGGCTACTTTATCTGGGTGAGTAACAATGACAGCATATGAGTGTTTTAATAAAAAACAGATCCTAGTCCTAGAAGCAAGGAAGTTTATGTAGAAATAAAAAAGCATTAACCAGACAGTTTTAATGCAAACTTCACTGTAAACAAGAATACATCATAAAACCTGTCTATGTGGAGAGCTGCAGTGCAACCATCCAAGATGCTGGTGGTTCTTTGCGTGAGACACAATGGTAAGACTCGATTCACATGAACCAAAGATACGTCACTTTTAGCTTCATTTTATTTTTACTACCACAAATTCATTCCTTTAATCCAGGAGGTGAAATATATTTATAGGGCGAGTAATTGTTTTAGACGTTTTTGTTTTTCTTGCATGCTAACTTCTACATAATTCAATGACAGCAAATGGGCTGACTGTTAGTCTGCAGTCTTTTCTCTAGGACTGTGTGTGTTTCACAATTGTTTACCTCATTATGCTATTGTTTTCAACAAATACTACATTGGGATGATCAACTGCTCCCTACAGACCAGGCCCCATAAGAAGCTGTGCTGTTTTTGGGTTAGGTTTACGCCTAAGGTGTGAACTGAATTTAGGTTAGGTTTTGGGTTAGGCATGTACCCAAAACCTACATGCCTATGAAGGCATGCGTGTGTGTGTGTGTCTTTCAGTGCTTCAAGTTAGGGAGTTTTGACTGAAACTGGAGTCAGCTGTGCAGTTTTGTCGGTCAAGAATATAACATCCCTCTCTTCCTGAGCATCGTCCCTCTCCTTTCTCATTGGCAACATTGTGATTTTTCTTTGGTTTCTCTAATGCTATGTGAAATAAATACTGTTTCAACTAATGCTGGTTCAATCTGGTTCTCTCTTCCCCTATATGCTACAGCCTTTGAGCAGAGCATCACAAAATATTGGGGGCTCGTCCGGGAGACATTCACTGAATGACCGACACCATCACCTATTTTGGCTTTTCAGAACATTCAGATATGATAAAACACCCATGTTGGGTTCATTCTGTCGTCAGTGCTAAGAATTTATTTTATTTTGGTTGGCCATGCTGTTTTTCCATAAAACATAGTTTTTCGCAATTTGACATTTTGGAGATAAACACGCAATTTTGACAAAACTCATGTTAAAAAGTTTTGTCCTACGGTGAGGTGTTTTTACTGGCCGTATCAAAATTGGTTTATTTCACAAAACTGCAATGGAAACTTTTTTTTTTCACATCACACCAGAACCAACAACTGGATGTTGCCACTGGTGCAAACCACAAAGAAGTCGCTAGAAAGTACTTGAGGGATCATGATGCAGCATGTTTTTTAATCACTTATTGTATCAACCCACTTAAATGTATTTCTTATATGAAGGAAACGGCCATTGCAAACGTGTGTTTTTTGACATAAGCAGAGTATTGACAAAGTTTTGCACACATTTGTAAAGGAAATACAGCTACTGCTGCATCTTTTTCTGGTCAATGTTTAGAAAGCGGTACGAGGCTGTGGTGGACCAACCTGTCAGACGGGGAGAACGACATGCGCTCCTCACACACGTCCCCTTCAAGGCCCAAACTGCTCCAACTACTGCTGTTCCCATTGCTGCCGAGGAGAAAAGCCAGGTTACACCAACATCAGAGCCAGATGATACAATAATAATCAGTTTTCTCATGTTCTTATCCCTCATGTAATGTACATAAACAATAGTCAGAGTAAAGAATTATTCTGGAGATTTGGAGTAGTCCTTTAACTGTTAGGTGAGGCGCAAAACAAAGAAGGGTTTTCCAGATGAGGTAGATTTTTCCCCTGTATCTCCCCACTGAATCATTTGTTGCTTAAGACTTAAATGTGTGAGATCATCGTGCTGTTGTCCCTACACAACCAAGGTACTCATGTAGGTTCCACCAAGACAACCAGCAGGCAACAGAAGCACAACAAGACTCAGTCTCTGTATTCTGAGTAATTAGCCAGCAGGCAGGATCTCCAGAACTGCAATGAGGTTTCATCTCAGAGATTCTGGAAGGTGTGGATAATTGATAGCTAAACATACCTTCAGTAATCAGCAATTACATCAGCTTTCTCCTGTGGTTTTACAGAGTGACACGCGCCAAAACAAGCTCCATTTATCACCAGGCTTCTTGGCTAAATAGGCCCATCAAGGTGTTTTGCTTTCTTGTGTCATTTCGACAGCGGAAATGGTTCCGGAAGGCTCTAATGAATTACACATGATGGACTTTGTTCTGACAGAGACGGAGCCAGAAGTGAACAGGGGACTCACAGACACGCCTTTAGAAAATATTATGATACATTAACTTGGTCTAGATCACACACTGTGTTGTTTTGGTATCTGAGGGAAGAATGGCAGATGTTGTCAGTTTTGCTTCCATAGAGACGAAAAACTTTTACAGGGGCCTCATTTCCAGGGGAATCACCTACAAACAAGATTTCAACTACAACTATGACCTCAGGCAAAAGTATGGAATCGGACCTGGGAGGATATCCAGACGTCCTACAAATAAAGATAACCCATAGGAGACTGATCATCGTTATTGGCAACCTGGTAAAAAAAAAAATTCCATAAAAAGTCTTAAAATAGCAAAATCTGCCACTGATAAACTAAACATAACCCAACCTTTAATTTTAGTACATGTATTTAGTGTGGCAAAAAAATTTCTTCCCCAAAATAAAATGTTCCTAGCCAGGTGGAACAATTATTTTATATACCGTATTTTCCGCACTATAAGGCGCACCGGATTATAAGGCGCAGCTTCAATGAACGGCATATTTTAAAACTTTTTTCATATATAAGGCGCACCGCATTATAAGGCGCATAGAATAGACGCCATAGTTATTATGCCACCCGTCCGGTATTGAACGGGGCATCATTTGTTCCATTCACTACAAATATGGATATCTAATAATAACATATTGGTCCAGAGTTCAATATATAGCATCTGCACTAGTCATTGTT
>CAEGAF010148020.1:0-121887 GCA_903067075.1 Micropoecilia bifurca
AGTTTAATGGTAGTAGAAGAAGAACCAATCACATCCTCCAGAAGAAAGTGTCTCTCCCAGCGATGGGGCCACCCTCACCTTCTCACCAGGATGGGAAGGGGCAAAATCTGATTTGGTTTCACTGGTTCTTTCAGGAGAAACTGGCCAAAATTAAAACACACTGTTGTGAGAAGCTTGTGGAAATACACCAGAAATGTTTGATCCTATTACACAGTTTAAAGACAACTCACTTTGCAAAAACTATGGAAATATATGTATAATAATTTTCTTTATTAAAGAACTAATATAAATGTAAATATAGACTATGTAAATGTGGCGGTTAGCACTGTTGCCTAACAACAAGAAGGCTATAGGTTCAAATCGTGCCTGAGGCCTTTCTTTGTATATTGCATAGTTTCCCTGTGGATGAAAAAAGTTCAAGCCAACATGTACTCTGGCATCCACACAAAGCACAAAGCCTGAATTTCATATCAAACTGGCAACTCCAGTTTGTGCTTGGATTTAAAAGTATGTTTGCATGGCTGTAAATCCCTGTGTTGCCTTGTGATGGACTGACCACCTCTGCAGAGGGGGATCCTGTGTCTGGACAGGATTACTCATGTATTGAAATGGGTTGAATGTAAACAAGTAACATCTGTTCAGCTAAGGATTACAGATCATATAAGGTCATATAAAATTAAATGCATTTGTTCTGCTATTAACTATGTTCTCTCAGGAACCAAACTATATTTTAATGTGTGGATAAAAATCTAAATTTGAAACAAAAGCTGCTCATTTTTGCCCTGAAGCACTTACCGCGCTTGAACCTGAGGTGACATTTTATTTTATTTGATGAAATAGCTCCATAAAAACATTTCAGAGGTTCAATTAAAAATGGATTATTTTAAAATTAATAATAAATTCAAAAATAACCAATTTTTAACTCTTCAAGGTTAACAGCATGTGACCTGGGCAACCCACTGTTGGTCAATATAATGGTCCAATACTATAACTAGAACAAATCTATTATTTATTTGTGTCATGTATAGAGAAGGACTGCTTATGAGTACTTTTAATTTGGTTAAGATTATACCCAGTTTCCTGGGTAGGCACAACCTTTTCACTTTATTTGAAAAAAAACTGTGTAAAGTTGTGTATTTATTAGAACTTTATTGTGTAAAGTTCAAGCTGAGGTCTATTTCCTAGTTTTTCCCCAAAAGGTTGTGTTGGATTGGTAATTCAAGATTTTCTGTCACATCCCTACTGGGATCTTTCAGTTTGTCTAAGACTGACTTTACCTACAGATTTCCTGAGGATTTGCTGCACAGGTGGATGAGCATTTCTTTGCTCAGGTAAAATGAAATCTTCTCACTGCAGCAGCTGCTCTCATGTGAGACAATTTTGGGAGACAGAAAAAAAAATCAAATATAGCAAATAGTAACTAAGATGATACAGGAAGTCAGACTGAGTTACGCATAACAGCTCGATGATATATGTAGCTCAGACATTGACTTCAGAAAAGGTTTCATAAGTGCATTGACTGTAGTTTACAATTTGCTCACCATAATTGTTAGCTCACAATGAAATGTCAATAATGAAATGTCAACATCTGTTAATAATCTGTTTTGCCTGACTGACGTTTTCCCGTTCCACCTTCCTCAAATCAAATTAAACTGGTGTCAAACATTTGTGTTTGTTCTGGTTTGTACTGCAAAAATGTTCATTTGTACCGCTGTCATTTTAAAATATTAATACATTATTCCAGAAGTCATCATCACAGCCAAAGGTACAAAAGCTGTGCTTGTGCTTGATTTTCTAGCAAATGGGCCTGACCTTTAACCCCAGAGAGAATCCATGGAGTGCAGTCAAGAGGAAGACGGGAGGCACCAGAACCAACAATACAGATGACCTGAAGTCGGACTTCCAGATCACCTCTGCAGAACCACAGACTGATTTTCCCCACAATGCATTGATCCAGTAATTCATGGGCCGGAATCCTTACAATTTCAAAAAATAAAGGCTTGAAATGTTCCACTGTGTCTAATAACTCTATTTAATAAACACGCTTTACTTTCTGAAATAAGTGAAAAAATTCGAAAACTTTTCACAATATTCTGACTTTTGAGATATACCGGTATATTTAATTTGCTTCCTGTACATCCTCCGGACTCACTTGGTTTCTCATCACCTGCAGTTGGATCTTGGCCCCTGCTTTGATAACCAATGATGCTGACAATAGGAGACTAACAGGTCAAGAGCTCCGTCATGATGATAATATCTTGACCGAACCATCAGGATGCAGTGTTATTCTCTTGCTAAGACCATACGTGCCATGCTACAATATACATCTATGCGTTTGTGAAACTGCAACATTTGTGGCATTGACAGGCCTGCAGATTTAATTCCCACAAATGCCCACAAAGTCGTGGCCTGTGTCCCCGCAGACAACATGCAATCTGTTATTGAGACAGATTTTAATTTCAGTTCACACAGAAGAATCTTAAATCATCCATGAAAGAAAAGAGAGAGTGGGGAGAGGACTGAGAGGGAGGGAGGGAGGAGTCTCCCACTGACTTTCACATCCATTCAGCCAAATCTGCAGCAGCATTGAACTCGCACAGAAAAGGAGAGGCCAACAAAAGAAGAAGAAGAAAAAAAAGGCAAACTGAAGAATGCTTTACTGAAGTCCCTCCTATCACCAGGGTTGGAGTTGAGTTTGCATGTACATTAGACGTGAACTGGTTCATGATTTACTGAGGAAGAGGAGGAGGAGGAGGAGGAGTGGTCAGGATCGGAGATCATTAAGCACTTTGAGAAAGACGTCGCCCTGAACGCAGCGCAGCAGCAGCAGCAGCAGCAGCACCGCAGCCAGGAGGACCAAGACGTGCGTTTAGCCTCCGAAAGTTGCGTCGATCTCGGACATGATTCGGCTCTGATTTGCTGCCCAGCTGCCCGTTGAGGGACTGCGGAGGGGCTGAACGCCGCATTGTGGCAACCGACACCCTCGATTCCTGCCCGAGGACTGCACAAGGCGCTCGCCGCAAAATGTCATCTCAGGCCAAAGTCAAGAAGGACAAAGAGATTATTGCCGAATATGAGACCCAAGTGAAAGGTGGGTGACGTGCAGGGCCTGCTCCTATTGTTGTTGTTGCTTTTGTGGGAGGACACCCTTGCATAACTTTACTACAATCTTTATGTGGCTCTAGTGTGCAGTGTTGTGGGGTGGGAGACCTTACATTGGTTTAGATAACTTATTTTCCTGCCTTCCTTCCAGAAATGGTCCCTGGCATCATGTTTCACTCCATTTTATTTAGATGGAGTTCTTTTGTACTTGAAATTAAATACGGGGAACATTTAAAACAAGCATCTAGCTACTGCAGAGAGCTTTGTGCTCCAGTTTCTCAAACATGCCTTGCTTTGTGTGGGCTTTTATTATTTCTTTGCTCTATTCAAGCTTTGACAGTTATTCCTGGTGAGCCTACTATATACATATTTTAAAGTACTTTCAACTCTTAAAATGTTCCCACCTTCCCATTGCAGAAGCTTCTTTGGTGTGAAAAAGTTAGGACATATGAGAGATGGCATCATACCTTTTGTAGTATTTTCCTGTCACTTCATGACTCGGTGTGATATGAGAAAGAATAGGAGGGGAATGCTTGAGAAGGTCACACAACAGTTCAGAAAGTCCATGAATTATGCATGCTGTCTGTATGAATTATGAACTATGAAAGGATTTCACTGTCTTGACACTAAATATGTGACTGGATGAACCAACCAGTGAGAGTGAGAAGAAAGTCAGGAACGGATCAGATTGCAGGATGTGAATAGTCAGGCTTGTATTGTCATCATGCTGCACCTCTTATTGTTGTGGTTTTAATGTAAGTCTTACATTTCCTGTTGCTGTAAGGTGCCACTTCAGTCTGTCTGAACCCCATAAGCCAGTTAGATCTTTTTTGCATGCTTACTGATCACTTTGTTTACAATACAAACAAACCAATGAGTTTAAAAGAAGCATTAGTTAAAGCTATGCTAGCTCAGTTCCATGCAGTTTGAGAGAGAATTGTTTTCGCAGGTTATTATGTCCATCGAATGGCAGACATTTTGGTCTGAGAAAGAAAAAAGAGCAGAGGTATGAACTACAAGAACCGACCACATTCCAGTTGAGTATTCATGTGAACTAGTTCTGCCGGAGAAATGCACTCAAGAAGAATGACCACTAAATGGATTGCAGCCACTTATTGCTTCTTTTTCATAGTCCTGCTCATTTACACCCAAGGTGGTTAAAATAGGCATATCTTTATCAGGACAATTTGAAAAAAATGTGCAATGTTGAACTTGTAGCTTCAGGCTTTTCCTGTCATTCGACTTTCATGACCACATTTAGTGTGGCAGTTTTTTTTTTTTACTTTGGTCTTGTTTTTGTTTTTTTGTTGTCTGTGTAAAACCCCCAACAACTCTCCACACACAGTGTGTTCGTATTAATCACAACCTTTTTTTATTATTTTACATTGGTGAAGCATTTAAACAAAAATGAATGCTTTTTCAGATTCAGTGATCTGAGCCTATTTAGAGAATTTTTTTTGAATAGATCATCCATGTTTAAAATATCATGTTCTGAACTGTATTTAGATAAAACTGTGTTCTTGCTTTGAAACACAATCATCAAAAGAACATTTCTATATTCTACTCCAAGTAAGAAATGTGATTACATGACCTTTGTTAATATTTATCAGCAGAAGCTTTCTGAGCGTTTCTTTTATTTTGGCCATAACTGTCATATTTATTGGAGTCAAATCCCACAAAAATGGATCAGAAACAAAAAAAGATAAAGTGTAAATAAATATTTAAATTAATTTTTATATCATGCCATTCCCTAAGTGCAATGGAGAACTTGGGTACGATGGGTATAAAATTCATTCTTTTCATGTATTAAATCGAAGTAGGAAGACAAACAGCTGTACAAAATGAGGGTTTGAAATGCTGAAAGAACAAAATGCCCCAAAGCTCAGAGATAAAATAATATGTATTTATCATATTATTATTGTGATTACCCATTTGGGGCTGCATGGTGGGGTAGTTGTTAGCTCTATTGCTGTGCAGTAGAAAAGTCTTGAGTTTGGATCCTCTACATAGATGTTGTATGTTCTCCCAAAGCATGTCTGGATTCTCTCTATCAACTCTACCCAATGTCCAAAATTATGCACTTTAGATTGTTGGACTCTTTTAGGAGTCTAGATGGTTGCCATTGAGTGTCACTGTGTTGCAACATCATTGAGTGGTGATCAGTTTTTTGAATACATCGTCTCTCGCCCAGGGATTGGCACCAGCCGTCCCGCTGCTCAACAATAATACACATTTGATGGCTGGATTGAAACTACGGCTGTATGATATTATGAAAATGTGCTAAAGGATGATTAGGATGGATCTCATGATGACGTCTCTTTACAATGACGACAGGAAATCAGTAACACTGACGTCTTTCTCCTTTGGTTTTACAAGTAAAATAGACTTCTCAAATTAGTAAGCTAATTATGAGAAGAAAAAAAACATTTTATTTTTTCCGTCTTTAGAATTTTTTTTATTATTTTTTTTAAAGTTGTCTCTGCATGATTTCTTCTGTTTTGACATTGAAAACAGTTGTAGTTTCTTACCAACTGACCACTTTACCGCCTCAAAATCTTGCATGAGGCATTAATAACAAATGTATTAAAATACATTACAGACACAAAGACCCTGAATACATAATACTTAATTAGTTACCTAACACCAATTACAGTTCACTTTTTTACGAAAGGCACATTTTATAAAGAAATTGTCTTGTGATCTGTTCTCTCATTTTGTAAATTTGATCTGAAACCAAAATTGACTAAAAATAAAATACGCATATGCAGCATGTTGTCAGACTTACATAATTTACCTTCATATTCAACACTCATAATAATAATAGCACAAACCTACTCCTCTAAACGAAGATGGACTCAAAAGACGGACTTCACATTGAAGAGACTTGTTTTAATGTCACAAGATCTTGTGCCATAAGATTTCGTCACATGCATGTTGGGAGGCATGTTAATTTTGTTTAATCCATCGTTGAAATGAACCATGTTGAAAGATGAAAGATGTTCGCTTATGATTGAAGACCAGTCGCATGCAGTTATGGTTACAGATAAGCACCTTTTTAATGTCTGTGCTACTTTTACTTACACACTGAGACTGTGATGGACGACTGGTTTGCATATGAGATCAATATCGTATGTCTGAGATGTGTCCATGCTCCAGCTTGTTAACGTTGGAGCCAGACACTCAAAGCATAGAACGTATAGCCGGTGTGAAGCCAGGCTGAGATGGGAGAGCTAACCACTGCACAGCTGAAATGACAAAGGATTGTCAACACGTGTCAGGAATGAAGAACATGATGAGCATTTATAGTCAGAGGAGAGGTGTGGTGAAATTTCTTTTTGTCACTCTTTCACTCTCACACTGTCTTCACGCTCACACTTACACACAGATCGGTCTGCACTCGGATCTGCGTCTCTGAGAGAGCCATCACAGCCCGATCGCTCGTCTCAGTTTCAGGAAAGGCTTTTAAGCTGACATCTTAAGCTCATTTGCTAACGGGGCTTGGATTGGTTTGGTGCTACGAGGATTTTATTCATGCACTGACGCTGGCCTCCAGTAAAGCCTAGCTGCTGGCTGCACAGCATATCAATCACACCAAAACCTTCTGCACTTTACAAGTGTTTGTTTCTCTGACATTTTGTCACTGTTTGAACAAATGGTTAATTTATCCTTTTATGCATGTTTTAGCTATACTAACTTATGTCATAATTTTGTGAATAATAATAAAATAATCACTAACTTGTTGGCCAAGTTAGTGACTTTATTTCTGAGAAATCATTCTATTTTATTTCTTGCTAAAATGCAGAGAGCTCTATTATCCATCATGCTGTTTCAGTTTTGTATCGTAAGCCTTGCACATCTTTTCCATAATTTAGAGTTGTTTTAAAAATAAAAAATGCTGAAGACTTTGTGCAGCCCAACTACAACGTTGTCATAGTTAAGGACTTGTTAATCAAGCCAGTCTTATTGATAGCCTTGACATTAATGTGATTTTCTTCACAAATATGCATTTCCTTGGGGAGCAAGCAGACAAACCTTTCTGCCAGATTCCATCACAAAGGAAAAAATGTTTTGATAAATGCTGGCCTGGAGTGTTATGGTTGAATTTTGACAGCACCATAAATATCTTTGTTGTTTGTGTCTTGGTAACACTAATGTTTGAGATTTTTGTTTGTTGCTTCGGTGACAGACCAAGGCTTCACAGCGGAGCATTATGAAATCCAAGGAGAAAGCCGTTTGGAACTGCACCTGTAAATTTAGGATTTTCCTGTGTGATTACACCAAGAGTGACGCAGTTAGTTGTCAAAAGCATTTTTCAGGAGTGAGCGAGCAAGCTTATGTGAACTCAACCAAACCAACTATAAATGCATGCCATAGTCATTACTGCATTCAGAAAACAAGTGCTCACACAACACAGCCTTGATTTGCACCAAATTATGTCAACGTGTCATTCTGGGTTAGGCCCCTGGTGACTAGCCACGCATGGTTAACAACAGTCTCAGTCACTGCTACCAGCCACGCTTACTAATAACTGTGCTCAGCTACTTTGAACTGGCAACTGTGGTGATGGCGACGCCATTCTGCGTTGTGTTTGGTGCTCTGTTGTGAAGCCCACGCCTGCCTGGCAGAGCTGGGGTGAAACGGTGACTAAAGCGATCCCTTATTTCATTTGACTGTCTGCCGGAGATTGGAGCGTAACCACCCCAAGCGCTGCTGCTGTTACATTTGTTGGGTGAGCGTGTCTTTTTTGACCCTGCAGAGTAAAAATAGCAGGTGACGGCCCTCTAACATTTCAGGAAGGGCAAACATTTGTAAGAAATAACCTTTTCGAGCTGTAATTATATCAGATTAAACAATGTAGGTGGTGACGTCGCTTAATGTAGCACCACATTAAACGATGTAGTGTCAAGTTAAATTATGTTTTAGCTTGACACTGGGTTTACAATTACTGACTGTCAGTTTGGATGCTGTGTACCACATTACCATTTAAAGTGATAAAAATATTTACCAGCATCATTCAACATTAAATTACTGGGGGCTTTGTTGTATATTAAATAGTCACTGACCAACTTCGTACTGGCTGGTATTTTGCAGTCAGAACTGCCTTGGCATAGATTCAACAAGGTGGTAAAAATATCTCTCAGTATCGGGTCTAATATGACACGATAGTGCCTCATAGTTGGTGCAGATTTGTTGGCTGCACATCAGAATGTGAGTCATTTCTTTTTTTTTTCAATCATGATCCTCAAGGCATAACTCCCAGCATGTTATAGATGTTTCCCTGCGTCAGTACATCTGGTTTCTGGCTGCTTAACAGACTTTTGCTGAACCGCAAAAACCCGAATCAGGTATGTTAAAAGCAGGGAAACATCTAAAACATTCCCTGGCTTGAGACCTGGTGACTGTGGAGGCTGTTGGAATTCAACAGCAGTAATACTCTGGAAAGGTGTGGCATTCAAACGACATCCGTTTGGTACTGACTGTGTCAAGAGGCTATCCTTCATGATTACATCACCAGCACCATCCTGAGTCATTAAGATCTTTACCAACCATCTTAATATTGTATCAAAAATAATATTTAAAAGACTAGAGGACATCTTTCCACTTTTAATGAACCTCTGTGAATTGCAGACTTGGATTCTTGTTTTCAGCTGACATCTGGTGTGGTCTTCTGCTGCTGTTGCCCATCAGAGGTCAGATGTCTTTCAAACTTTGGCTGCAGTATTTCTTGCTTCAGCTATTGTTGCCTTTTCCTTAATTTAATAGCCAGTCTGGATATTTGACTGACATCTACAATAGATCTGTGACTCACAGAATATTTGTATTTATTTATTTATTTATTTATTTATTTATTTATTTATTTTTGCACGTTCTCTGTAGTTCAGACAAAAAATTATGGGTGGAAAAACCAAGTAGATAAGCTGCTTCTGAAATACTCAGACCGTTTTGTTTAACAGCAATACAGTGACTAAACTAACTAGTTTAAGATTCTCTCTTTTCCCCCCAATTTTGATGTTTGGTGTAAACTTCATTAATTTGTCTTTACATGCCTTAATGCATTGCTGTTGTGTGATTGGCTAATTCGATATTTGTCGTAAACCATCATATTTGTCAGTATGATTTGAAATGAGTATTTTTACAAAGTACCTTGAGATGAGTTGAGTTGTGAGTTAGCATTAAATAAATAAGTTGTACTGAATCAGAAAGGTGTGCCTAGTAAAGTGGCCAGAAAGTGTATTTTTAAAACTGAAAACTTATCACAAATGAATAGGTTTATATCTGCTAAAATCCAGAAATACCATCATTTGGCATATTTTCAGTCTGTGCAAGTTGGCGCTTGTTTCTGACATATTAAAGTGAAACACTCATTGCACACAATCAATGATGTCACTGCTTACCTAATGTTTTATCCACCTTAGAACAAGCTCCATTCATGCAGCCATTAATCCTAAATATTCAAATCTATTTCCATATTCTTAAAGAGATACACTGAGTATTAAATGTTAGTGTATCTTGATCTGAATAGGGCAAGAAACTCCATCAAATGTCCAAAACCCTGTTTGTGAATTTCCACCCTTTGGGTGTGGAGCATCACAATGTTCCCAGGCAAAGGATCTGGTATGACATGCTGCTTGACATCTTATTACTCTCAACTAAAGAGAGGAAAAAAGTGTCTGGATCCTGTTTCTTGAATTCCTTGCAAGCTTCTGTGTAATTATGCATTACCCTGCAAAGGCTTGAATCATTCATTGAATGTAGTTCTCTATTGCTAGTAACACTTTAGGATCTAAAAATAACTGTCACACAGGAGGGGGGGGAAGGCAAATATCATAAGTGCATCTGGTTTTCTTTTTTAAATCGACAAAATAAAATCTTGCTTTCCGAGTTGTTTGCTTGCTGACTCTGTGGGGATAATAATCACTCAATCCATAAAGGCCAACAAATTGTGTTGCTCATTGGTCTATTTCAGTTTCAGAGTGCCTCACAGCCCATGAAGTTTTGGACTTGATCGCTGCCTTATTCATCGTTAGAGGCTGGTTGCTGCTTATTCTGAAGCAGAGTACGTTGCCCTTGTCCTTGGCCATTATGCTAAACAGACTGACTGCTGCGACTGTTGGAGCAGGGAACTGGCCTGCTCTCGCTGAAATGCGAGAGCAGGCTCCAGAGGCATGTAACCAGGCAACTAGGCAACTGTGGGGACCAAAAGAGGTACATCTCCTCCTTTCCGCATATCAGGGGATTACATATTTACTTTGTCTCAGTCTTTGCTCACTCATTCACAATTTCCCCTCACAGACAGTGGGGGAGGAATTTTTGTCATCCTTCCCTCTGCTTCCGGAAAAAATGGCACAAAGAATCTTAACAGCAGCTCTTGAAGGCAGCCTTCTCTGTTCATGCATTTACATAGATTTGTTGTCAATTTGACAATGATATGCATGCTTGTAACAATCTGTCATAGTGGGATCTTTTGAAACAGCGTTGGTCAAGTGGTCTTGTTACCTTCTACACAAAAGAACTTTGTTCAAAAAGCCTTGTGTATGTCTCTGCATAATCTGTCCATGTGAGCTCAGAGGTAGCTTAGCATAATTAATGCTAAAGTAACCAAAGTGGCTGTGCGTCACCACTGAGTGCATAGAAAAATACTTGTTTTTTCAGTATTAATATGAATTTAACTGGAACTAGAGCTACACAATCCATTGAACATAATAATCTATATAAATGTACAAACTTGAAAAGTTCATCTGTGTTGGTGTGTCTCGTTCTTTCAGTTGAGATGATAATTGTGATGTTAGATTTACAATAACAAAATAAGCTTCGACAATATTCTGGAGAAAACTAAGAACCTTTTTTTATATAATTTTCCACTATTAATTTAAGGTATTAAGGTAAATTTGATTAATTCATAAATCACAACATGTATTTGTAAAGAATTAGTATTGACTGTAGAATCAGTCCAGGTCTGAGTTTTGTCTAACTCTTAAGATGTCGGAGTGACAAAATAAAAGGAGTGAAAACAAGGATAAGTGTTTATAGATTGGAGACTAAAGGAACTTCTTAAATAGATGCCCATATTGTTAGAAGCTAACAGTTTGCCTGTACCCGTATTCTCATGAGGCTCAAAAATCTTTCTGTCACGTTTGTTTCTTGACACATTCAGGATGAAAATAAGAGACTTAAACTTGTATAACCCCACCAGGTAATTTCTGGTGCCCATATTAAAGAACCTACACTAGCTGACGTCAACTAAACTGCCTTTCATGATGTCATCAAATAGACTTGGATGTAAATATATTGTTGCATTTTCATTGGATCAATCAATCAAATTTTATTTGTATATCACATTTCAGCAGCAAGGCATTTCAAGGTGCATAATTAAAGAAAAAATAACATTATGTGACATTAATAAATAGATAAAAACATTAAAAACATCAAATACATCAAAACCCACACTCTAATCCTAATTTAGCCATAAGCAACTCTAAACGTGGTTTTTAAGTTGAGATTTAAAGGCACAAAGTGACTGTATTTATGGCTGTCTTTTTTTAGACACTACAGGTATGTGTTGGTATAGAATTTATGGCCTTTTTTAAAAAAAAAAGATTAAGAGTCGTGGTAATATTGCTGGTTGTATTTTTGTTTTATTGGAGATTTTATTACATGGAATGCCAGAGATGACTGGAAATGGCTTCATTGAAATTCTAGGCTATTCAGGAAATAGTCAGGAGGTTTTTATTAGCTGCCGTACTGATAAAACTGTAAACCTGTCCTCATCAGTAAAACACATGGCCTGGTTGTTTGCTGGACATTAACTGCATTACGCTGGATAGCAGCCAATTTACAAAAAAAATGAATGTGTTTGTTTACAAAGGGTCGACATTGCATTTTCTTGCTCTATGTCTCTCAATTGTGCTTCAAAATGTTTGCGGAAACCGAGACTTTTCTCACTTTTAACTTAATACAATTTGGTGTTCAGACCTCAAACACAGAGAGACCATTGTAATCATGTAATAAGACAAATGTTCGCAGTTTGTGTATTTCAGCCAATGTCCTCTCTCGGCACAATGCATTTTGAGAAGCTGACCTATTTTGAATTTTCCGTGCTGTCTGCTGCAATCATCAGACATGCATCTCATACTGTATGCACGTGTGCAACCCCAGCAAGCAGACACCCCTGCTCTCTCTCTCTCCTTCCCTCTATCCCCACAAACACTTGCATGTAAAGCTGGCAGACAAATTAATTCTGACATTTTGGTTTTCTCCGCTTATGATGACTTTGTTCTGTTTGGTTGCATTACTTTTGGATTAAATGTGCCCTCACATGCCTTGGTGATCCTAATTGGGAGGGGGAGAGGAAGGGGGGCCACGCAGACATGTAAAGAGGCTCTGTTTATTTTGCTAATTCTCTTTTTGTTTCATTTACGCAGAGATTCGTAACCAGCTGGTGGAGCAGTTCCGATGTCTGGAGCAGCAGTCCGAGTCCCGGCTACAGCTGCTGCAGGACCTGCAAGAGTTCTTTCGCCGAAAGGCCGAACTCCAGCTGGAGTATTCCCGAGGGTTGGATAAGCTGGCTGAGCGCTACTCCTCCAAGATCCGCAGCTCCAGAGAGCACCAGCATTTCAAGTGAGTGTTTTACGCAGAGAGAAACACCTGATAAACAAACATCACATATGTGCCATGCAGATCACTACCACTGCAGACACAGAGCAAAACAGAGGGGGGACAAAAAGCAAGGAGGGAGAAGGGATAAAAGCAAAGGAAATGACCTGAATGAATCCAGGGCCAAGACGCCTTGTGGCCCCGGGCTGCTCTGTTCCTTCCAACTAGGTCAGACTCTTTATCTATCCCTCCACCCCCTCCTTTTATTCTCCGGCTATCAGGTCGTTCACATTTTCAAAAATCATCACAATAAAATCCTAGCCAAACAAGCATAAATTCACATTACGCTGAGAAACTGAGACATATCTTTATTTAGAGTTCGATGAAGCAGAAAGAAAGTGATATATTACTAATTTTCTCTAGTTTAGCTTTCAGTGTATTGTGATCGTTTGTCATGGGCAGCAGCAGCGATGGCCTGCAGCCTGCTGGAGATGATGCTTAGACTGGCCTGCGGCACACTGTGACTGTGCATGTTCAGAAATTGCCCAACTCGATTTTGTTAATGAGAATCACTTGGCATGAAGATAACTATACACAAATGACATTAATGATGCTTTGAAGCATAATATTTTCTTGCGAGGTTGGAACATTGATCAATGAAGACTGTAAGATAATTTATTGAATGCACTGGTTCATAGGTCCAGTACAAAGTGAATATCCATGAAGAAGTTCATAAGGGAGAAAAAATATTATAAATGTACTAAATTAATTGTCTACATATACTTTTTTTAATGTAGGTATGCTTGTGCATTTCTACAACTAGAATCTCAGATTACTTAAAAAAAACATTGAACTGCAGCATTTTTCACTCGACAGTTTATTTTATAAAGTGGTCATATAATTAACCCTACAAATTGTTCATATCTTGTCTGTCACATTTTTACATTTCTTCTACCAAATATGCAGCTACACAAGGATTTAGTGGGAAGATTTTATTTTATATTATTTTACTTCAAAGCGTGAGGCTCAAACATAAAAATAGTTTTGAAAAATGTATCTTCATACTTGGAGCTCAAAACTGATCACTTAAGCTTACCTTGCTGGATAGGATTGCATATTGGCAGCAACTTAGTAATTATAAAATGAACTATTTTTAAAGAACCCGAGTGCTTTAGATCATGAACTACATATGATCCTATTTTGTCCAGTCTTATTACAACTAACGGGCCGTTAAGTTTCACACAATTTGGAAGTGATGAAGCAGATGCTAATTTTAGAAGCTAACAGTTACCCAGTTGTGTAATTCTCACAGTACTTGGATCAATACTTGTATTTTGTCTTACAGTTATTTTTTTAGCTTTACTGCCAGACAAAAAGGATTAAAAGGGGTGATTTTTTTTCAGTGTTTTAATTAGCAAGTGATGTCTGCTCAAGGTCTATTTGCCAACACTGTCAGTAAATTGAAACAATCACTAACTGTAGAGACAGAATAATAGAATAGAAAACAATAGAAATGGCCTTTATTGACCCACAGAGGGGAAACTCAGGAAAAGTGGCATCATTAACGTGTTAGATATATAAAAAACCAAGATTAACAAAAACAATAATAAAGGTCATCATAATATGCTAGGAAAGATTAAAACGTAAAGAAACTGTGCAGTAATTAGAATAGAAATTTTGTAAATATCGTAAAAGATCAAAATGGGAGATTTTGTTTATTTTAAAACAAAAGCCTCAAACAGGGCGTCAAAATAAAAAAAAATCTCATTACACCCCTATAGATCTGTATCTTCTACCTTGATGCCTACATATTTTTTATGTAAAGTAGTTTTAGATTAGTAAATAGGAAAACAGTTACATTTAGCACTGGTTCAATTGGAGTAATTGATTCGTAAGTAGTTGTACATCTATTTATGCTACAGCCATACAGAGATTTATGCAGGGAAACTCTTTTCATCTCTATCATGAAGTCTCTCTTTAGCCAACTGGACCCAAAGCGCAATCATGGCTGAGAGCTCCCGTCACTAGAACATTGATTAATGGAGCGTTTCCTCAGAGGGAGACTCCTGCAGAAACTTCTCCCCACACCCTCACTGTCCCAGATTTAACCGTCACATGAAATGGTCATCATTATAACTGAATGCTGAATGTCAAAAGCTACTTTTATGCTCATAGAAGAGATTGGAGAGGCTCTTTAATGTCATTAATAACCTGAAGTTGTTTCACTTCTGCTCTCTAAGATATCTCTTATTGCATTTTCCCCACTTATAACATTTCTGTTCACTGTGTCACTGTGCATGACTGAAAAGAAAGTGAACATCCATGCCTCAGAAGCTCATAAAGGAGTAAAAAATTTGCTACATGTACTAAATTAACTATACAGATTTACTTTACAAGGGACTGTCCGCATGCATCACTCATAACAAACAGTACCTTGCAAAATATCTCATACCAGTCAAACTTTTTTTTACATTTTGTTAGGCAACAGACAGCCAATACCTTCACAATATTACTTGTGAAGTAATATGTACTTCACAAGTGGAAAGATAAGGGCATTTAATTGTTAAAGATTTTTCACAAAAAAATCAAGTCTGATTATTTACTTGCACGTAGGATAGGAATGCAAAGCTGCAAGCATTTTGAGGTCTTACAGATTTGTGTATCTCAAAACCTGAAATATTCTCCAGTTCTTCTTTGCAGGATGCATGGGTTGAATGGCTTATGACGAAATGCAAAATATATATGTTTCATCAATTTCTTCATGGCACCCTTCCATAATTATTTACCATATTTGCTAAATGCACCACTAACTGCTGTTTCTTACCTGAGCTGTGAGTCTCTGCAGCTCTCAAAGAATTACTGGCATCTAGTCTTCTTATTGAAATCTGAAAACAAAGGGTATGCATTGCTGTGCAAGGTACTGCATATCCATCATGTTCAGAGAAGGAGGTAACGGATTCAGTTTATGTTCAGTGCTGTCGGTAAAAGGTTGTTGAGTTAAGTTTTGTGTTCTTCTGATGCAATGGCGGAGCTGTAAAATAGGTATTGTATTTTTTATATAGGCTGTCAAGTGGAAAACCTCTTCTTGTCATTTTCTTTAAACAGCTTGACTTTGCGCTCCCAGGGCTGTGAATACGAAAAGACTCATCCTTATTCTTGAGCAGCCGGCAGGCAGACATTTTTATCTTGCCATCTTGAAGGCATGTCCAGGATCAAACACCAGCTCAGCTTGAGAGGCGAGCCAATAGGAATAGCTTGTTCATGCTTTTTTTTTCTTTTCTTCTCAAGTATCTGAAGTAAAAAAGCGATTGAGATGCACAGCCCCTTTTTTAGTTGTATTTAAAGGGCGGGAGGGGAGACAAAACAGTGAATTAAGAGATTAGGAGTTTGGGCTTTTTTCCTGCGTCATTTGCACAAAAGTAGAGCAACATCATAAACTGTAAGTAAATATAAAGCCAAGCCTTAACCACACTCACATTATGCATTGGAGAATACTTCAGAGAGTGCGCTGACTCACAGTGTGTGGTTAATTGTTTGTAATATCAAAGAAACTTTCCAGTTTCCTGAAGCAAATCAAATCCAAATAGTTTCGGTGGTTTCAGGTGACTGTCTTTATTTTGCGTCCTCTGTGTGAATCACAATAAAGTTGACTCTAGGTTTCTTCCTCACAGAAACTATAATGAGGAAGAAAACTGGGATTAGTCATTGAATACACCTGAGGATCAGAGATTAAAGTCAGCATCGGGTCAAAGTTCAGCCAGTATTCATTTTAAATAAACAAAAGCAAGAACTCATTCGAAATTTATCAATGTTTTTAAAGATTAGCATAGATGTTGTAAAGTATTCTCATTAGTAAAAGCTATCAAAGTGATTTAAGTTGATTTCTCCTTTTTTATACATACACAACCATTTAGATGTAATTTGAATCCTGGATTAGATTACCTATTTGCAGGGGAAACAAATTTTTTACCACCTATTTTTATTTATTTATTTATTTATTTTTATTAAACATTAAAAATAGTGACATAATTCTGTATGCCTAAACCTGATCCCAATCATAGGACGGTGAAAAACACCAACACATATATGCACACAAGAAAAGTCAACAACAAGATGATAAACTGTTTGGTGTGAGGATAATTGAACTCACATGCTTCTTTGAGCAGTCAGGCAACCAGCAAGCCTCACATTTGTGAATGTTCTGATTTCCTCTCTGCACACCCCTCCAGCTTTTTCATCTGTAATTGGTAAAAACTGCTTGTATTTATTGATGGACTTCAGGGTTGTTCAAGGGGAAAAATCTTCCTTAAGCCTCATGTTTTAAGTTGCTTTGATCAGAGTTGAAACATGAAAGATTTGGCGCAGCTATACGTTCTCCTTGAAGATGCACATTTGTACCAACAAGGTGTTTTTTCCCCCCTCCATGCAGGAAAGACCAAAATCTAATCTCCACTGTGAACTGCTGGTATTTGGTTTTGGACCAGACCCGGCGAGAGAGCCGAGACCACGCCACTCTCAGCGACATCTACAACAACAACGTCATTGTCCGCCTGGCACACGTGGGCGAGGATGTCACCAGACTCTTCAAAAAGGTCAGAATGGAACTGATCCTTACAAGACGCGCACATTCATGCAAACGAACGGCTCAAATTACATTTCTAATGCATGTTGTGGGCAGATCAATACACAATACACATAACAGTATAAAGTGTATTTATGTAACTTTTATGCTTGTATGACATTCTCATTTTCTAATCATCTTGAGTAAACATACCACACTTTTAACACATAACATTTACAACTTGGTAGAACGACAAGAATTATTCCTGCTGCTGGTAAAATATTATAAAACCTTGATTAATGTACTTAAAATCATATGTATTCATTTATTGTTATTTGGATATTAATACAAAAGCATTAACACAAATGGCGAATAAACATGAGCTTGATGTAGTCATTTTCATGGGTGGCACTCATTTAGTGACTGTCCAAATATTTTGGAAATGCTTCTTAACAGACAAATTTGTCTTTCTTGGAAGTAAGGTAAAAGTGTGTCTATGTTATTAAGAATAAGGCTTTTCTGAAGAGGGTCTAATCAGGAGCCACAAGCAAAGTGTAAACATAAGTGAACATGTTCTCTTTACTTGTTGCTGACGCTTCCCCCTGCAATATACAGCCACCTTGCACAACAAGGCTCTTTATATTGTTTAACAATGGCAAATGTGGGCTTTTAATATATTAAAACCGAATCTGAAAAGATGCTGTAGTGCGAAGGTGGTTAAAGATGGTTGGCTTGGGCCAGGTTAAAGGAGTTACTAATGACCGCCTGCTGGAAATCTGTCACAGAAAATTTGCTTAGACTCCTTTAAGACAATAATCCTGTTATGCTCCAGCTTCCTGGTTCAGCTGCAGTGCAGAGTTGATGGTAATGAATTACACATGCGGCGACAGGAATGAATCACCTCTGGCACTTGATAAGACAAACCTTAAAATGGACCAAATGTGCTGAAGTCTTGACTCTCTAAGCATGTGAAAATGCAAGTTTGTGGTTTTGAGGAGTCGTGCCTTAGAGGTGACAACAAAACGGGATAGATCGGCCAAAACGCCGTTCTTTATCCACTCAACAGGATTTCCAGAGTCACACTCCACTGGAGCTGGCACCATTCTCTCCCTCTTCTTGCCTTAAAGCCCTATTGTGCGAAATGTCCAATTCATCATACGCTCCCATTCCCTGTAACTGAGCTGAAGCTGGGACTCTCTGTCAGGAGAAATGCTCTGCAGTGACTGCACTGTTCTATTTTTGTCTGGCTTTTCTCTTTGGGCATTGTATTAGATCCTCTCAACTGCAGAGTAATGACAGCATGTCGGCACTTACTGACAGCCTTCGCATAGAAATAAAACTGCCACACTGCTTTCAAGGGTTTCATGCCATGATTACAACAGTAGTTTTCATATTTATATATATGCATAGCACGTTATTTCTCCACTAAATCTGCTGCTGCTGTTGTTTTCTTCTCTTTGCAGAGTAAAGACATCGGGGTCCAGATGCATGAAGAGTTAGTGAAAGTCACCAATGAACTCTACACAGTAAGTTGCACAACATCCCTCCTCCTGCCAGCCAAACATTTCTGTGTCGGTGCCCAGCCATGGCAGCCTGCAGCTGCAGTCCCGTAGCCTTCTTTTCAGCCCGAGCTCGTAACCTGTGCAGCAGCTGTCCAGACGCTGCACGCTGAAGATAGGCCTTATCAACAGAGCAGGCTTTTATATGCATCGCTTTTCCCTTCTGCTGAGATTTTGAAAAAGCCCATTTTTGTTCAGATGTCAGTTGCTGCATTGTTCCAAGGAAATGTTTTGTTGTCTTCAACTGTTTTTAATCAGAGACGGCATTTCTGCTTCAGAAATGCTCGTGGCAAACAGTTTTGAACCAGTTATGGAGTCTGAGGAAGCTCTTCCTTTTGTAAAATAAACAATTCACAAATTATTTAATCTAATGTAAAAAAAAAAAAAGAAAAGAAAAAAATACATTTCTGTAATTCGACATCATGTGTGATGGTGCAGAATAGAGAAAATACACTGTTTATCGTTCATATCTAATCCATGCTGAACACAACAAACATCCAACTGCTTTGTCATGGGTTTGCTTGTTTGCTGATGTTGTGGTTCAACTGCAAGTAAATGCAAAGTATTTTAACATTTAACAACTTTAGAGCCATACAAGAGCCTTCATACATTTTGAACTCCACTGTCACACACATACACTATGTATGCAGTCCCTTAAGTTCAGTCAGATTTGACTGAAATTGATTTCTCATATATTGCCACACAATCTAACTTGAGTTTAGATGTAGACTTTGACTAGACCATTCTGAAAAATTACTATACTTTTATCTGGATCATTGCATTACAACTCTGGCCTCATGTGGAGGACCACAGTCATGCTTAGAACTAAACTGCTACCTCAATCTTAAGATTTCATCAACCCCAAAGCATGATGATGTCACCACCATTTTTTCAAGTATGGATGGTTTGTTCAAGTGTTGTGCAGTGTTGTTGTGCGGTATGAAAAGACAAAGACTTTTTCACACCGCTGAGTCCTGGGACTCCTATCGGTGGGAGCTGGTAGATCTCCAGGAGGCATCCTCATCACATGCCTGACACCGACTCCTCTCGATGTTCAAAGCCCAGTCCTTTTCTAGGTGCTGTAACTAAAGCAACACCGGAGCCATAGTAAGACGAACAGTAAAGCAGAAATATTAATTGTCTTTAATCCAACACAGCATTTGGCAACTTTGTATTGATAAAATAATTTATCCTGAGCCTTTGATATTATTTATTAAATTTAATTTAATTTCAAATGAACATGATAAAAATGTTCTTTTAGGCAAAGATTGTGAAGAAACTAGATTTAATAATTTGAATTTGACCAGAAGGGAGAAAAAAATATGAAAATGTGTTTTGAAAGAATTTATTTGCATATATTTCCTTAAATGCAAAATAAGTATAAATTTTGTACTAGCTGCATTAGAGACTTCAGTGGTTGCTATGCCAATGTTTATTGTGAAAAGTGTAAAAATACATCAGCGTGAGAAGCAAAGGTTCAAAGAGCAGAAAGCATCATGATAGAAACGGCATTAAAAAAAATCTTCGCACATATAACTTCATACAGCACGGCTAACATTGCTGCCATACTAATATTGATTTTTCTCTTTTCCCCTTTTCACATTCATGCATTATTAAAAGCCTGTCTGCAACTCAGACACACATTGCACTGGATAGCAAAGTCTTTTCAACACTGCAGCAGTAACATCAACAGAGCTAAACGTGGATGTGTAAGCCATTTAATCTTTTGTGTTGAGAAGACCTTTTAGAAGCTAATGGATTAGGGCAACCATCATCCACCACATTTTTGTGCAGCACTCGGCTTGTCACTCGTTTCATTTGCAGCACAGACGTTTGCTCGGTGTCACTTTGTTACCTCCTTCCTCCCCTGCTGATCGATCTCACGTTCTCTTCTCATCCATTTCTGTCAGGGTTGCTAGGAAACCAGAACCTGAGAACTAGCGATGGAGAAGCAGATGTTGCCTAATTGAACTGTTATATCTGGTGTTACTATTTAAACAGTATATAGGTTGACAGCCGTAAAAATCTTATTCCTTACACCTAGATCTTGTTTTAAATCACTGGAAAGTTTATTTATAATATATTTATTTATATATTATATAAGACAAGGTCTTGGAGAAATACACCCAGATCATCTCCAGAATATCAATAAGAATATGACACTCATAAGGATGGTGAATATGATAAGATTCTCAATGCTTTATCTGCATCCACTGAAAATACTGCAGTCCTCCACCATGTCATGATTGTGGGTCTGTTAAATGAGTAACATGTGGAGAGTCTTTATTGAACAATGATGTGATGCATCTAAATATGATAACACTCATTTGAAGATTAGGCAATGTGACATTTTTTTTCAGAAGGACAAGTAACAAGTCTAAAGCTGTCAACTCCCAAACTGACTGTTGCAGTGAGCTTAATCAGAGCTAATCATTTACATATAACCCAGTTATTTAATTACAGTTAAGAAATATAAACACATAGTTTGGAATTTGCAGCTTTCTCTCCAAAACAGTGTATTCACATTAAAATAGATTATTAAAAGATAATTGGAAATTGTTTTAAGGTTTATAATAACACAAAATATCTTACATTATATTACGTATTCCTACCTGTTATTTTTTTTAAACCAACCTCAAGTAAGCTTAAAAATTATTCTGTCAGAAATCAGCACTAGGTGACTCAGTGGTAGAGTAGTGCACCATGAACATAGGCTACTATCCTCAACACAACTATCGTATGTTCGATTCCCAACTCTGTGCCGTTTACTGCATGTCCTCCTCTTCTGTCTCTGCCCTTCTTCCCATAAGCTACTATCAAATACAGGCCACTAGTGCTGACAAAAAATTTAAAAAAGGGGTTGGGGTTAATTTTATAGAGTCTCAAAGGCAGATGAGAATCAGCTTTCCAAAATAAAGATGTAAATGTGTGTCCCGTGTAGTGAAAACAATGTGTTTGCAATCAGTAATCACAGATGGCCAGAAAGAGACTATATCCCTACTTGAAGTGTTTTGTGAAAGGGTCTTCTAAGAGCTTTCACACCATGTTGACAGACTGCTACGGGATCTGGAAACAAAATCTCCAAGATGTAGCGAGCAATTGCAGCTGGCCTTGTTATCATAAACCTAGAGTGGTAATATGAGAGAAAGATATATTGGAGGATTATGTGTTGGACAATATTCAGATTCATTTTGTGTCAAGTTTTTCTATTAGCGATCTACAACAGCAGCCATTAAGAGATTTCTTTTTTTTTTTTATCAAATATTCATGTATTTTTTTTCATTACAATGAAACATTTCTTTCTCAGTCTCAGAACCACTCTGTGATTTTGATTTTATTTTTAGGAAAGTGCTGATTTTACAACACTTCAACCAAACATTTACTTCTCAGATTTTGCTTGGTACAATCTGAAATTAAAGGATTTGCAGAGGAATCGATTGAGTTGTCTGACTCTAAATAAGAAAGATGTGTGGTGGTCAATATTTTAAAGTTCACTGTTGTTTTTACTGTTCATCACTTTACGTCCTTCCTTGTTTTTTTTTTAGGTGATGAAGACATACCACATGTACCACAGTGAGAGTCTGAGTGCTGAGAGCAAGCTGAAGGAGGCAGAAAAACAGGAAGAGAAGCACATTGGCAAGGTGAATGACATCAGCGGCGGTCTGTTGCGTCACAGTCACGATGAGCGTCCCCAACGAAGAAGCTCCGTCCGGAAGATGGAAAAAATGAAGGAAAAGGTTTGTTTCTCTTGATGCAAACACACATGATAAGGATTTATATCAAGGGCAAAAAAGATTAACCTAGTATAAACCATAAATGCATTTTAAATGAGATTGTTTAATTGCATCATTATGCATATGTAGAAATAATATACAGCTGGCAGAAAACTCTTTTCTTTGCATTTTGCCATACACTCAACACATACAGTACATTGACAAATTACTGAGATAAAATCAATGTAATGTGGTAAGCTTTCTTTGAGCACATTAGGATGACACTTAACATCCTGCATTAATGGGACTCTTCCTTCCTCTTCCCTCCCCAGAGACAAGCCAAGTACTTTGAAAATAAGCTGAAGTGCACAAAGGCCCGGAACGACTATCTTCTCAATCTGGCAGCTACCAACGCCCTAGTGGCCAAATATTACATACACGACGTGTCGGACATGATAGATGTAAGTGAAAAACAGTCAAATCGATGTTATTTCATTTGTTTAAACTTGACACACGTTTTCCTTGTTGTCAGTCTTGTGACCTGGGCTACCATGCAAGCTTGGCGCGCACCATGAGGACCTATCTGTCTGCTGAATACAGCCTGGAAACATCTCGCCACGAAGGTTTGGATCTACTCGAAGGAGCTGTTGATGCCATGGACATTAGAGGGGACAAGCTAAGGTTTATGGACACACACAGTCAGATCTTCTGTCCTCCAGCACGTTTTGACTACCAGCCACACATGGGGGATGAGGTGAGTTTGATCCTGGTCATTTCATTGCCTTGATACTTTGTACTTTTTGGTCTACTTTCTACCACAGATCATTTTGTAGCAGCCATGCACACATTCAAACCCACCCAACTTCTCCTTCCTGCTTTGAGAACTGATGACTTAAAGTAAATGTTTTACTCTTTGGTGACTGTAAGAAAAAGTGACTCCATTCAAAAACATTCAAAAACAGAAAGTTGCATGGGGTTTCTTTGGGTTGGGCTGGGATCTTAATCTCTGATATAATAATCTAATATATAATCGTTTTGGTTCAATCAGAACCAAAACGATAGAAAATGTAATGTCATGCAAAGATTTTATTAAATTATTTGCAAGGAAAACTCAACACACATGGGCTTTGAGTATATACATTAACATGTATCACTATTAAATACTTGACTACAATGAATAGTGAGCCAAAACTGAATGATTTAATGACACAAGTTCTAAATAGGTGTGAAAGGGATATGGGAAGAGCAAAACACTTATGAGTGGGTGAGACTTGGAGAAGAAGCCTGCAGCTGGTGAACTGTCAGACCTGAATGTTCATGGTTTTTATTTAGCCCTTCTTCTAAGTTCAATAAAATGTTCCTTTTTTCTTTCCTAGGTGTGTCAGGTTAGTGCACAGCAGCCTGTCCAGACAGAGCTCTTAATGCGATACCACCAGCTGCAGTCTCGCCTGGCCACACTGAAGATAGAAAATGAAGAGGTGAGAGCTTCTGTGCACACAAATCTCAACTGTAGATTTCATCTGGAGGACAGGGATGGAAAGCTAAATTTGAGTCTTGGACAGAGAATACAAATTCATGCTTTAAGTCGTTTAAGTCGCCAGAAAAGGAAAAAAGAAATTACCTACACATGTTGTTAGACTACAAAAAGTTCTTCTAAATCAAATGGTACAATATAATTCTTAAAAGTCATAGCATTTGACTCATACATTTATGTATTCAACACATCCTCAGTGATTCACCCTGGGCGAATGATTAGTGCATTGCAAGACCACTCCCCTTAGGATGATTTTTTTGTGATTCACTTAAAGTGAGCAGGCTAGTGACTTAGAATAATTCATGAACTCTATTTTATTTCTATCATTGAACGTTAATATTTTGCAGTAACTGTTTGTTTTACGGTCTTCATCATAGAGGATTATTTTAATGCAAATGTTTGGCACAAAGGAAACTTCACTCCATTTAATTTGTTGATAATGGTGGATTCAAAAGCAATTTTTTTTATGCAAAGCACCTTTCATATTTGTTGGCCCCTGTGCTAATGATGCCAAAAAAGCTTAAGACAAACTAATCTTTTCCTGCAGCACTAAAACCTTCTACTTCAGAATGGCTGCTTTTTTTTAAACAATTATATACCATTATTGTTATTTTTTACCTCTGTTACCATCCTCCCTGTTGTTGGGTGCTGCAAGATAAGCTACACTCCTAATCCTTTTAATTATTGCTCTGACTGGAGGTATGGGCACGTTTTGGCAAGTAGATATTTTTTTGTAGCCAATCCCTGAATTACATGAACAAAATAGTAGCTAAAAGAAAATAAACTTCATGGATTTTGCTGCAGAATAACATTAAAATATGTGCTTATAAACTACAATGCACTCATAAAATCTGTTGTAAGTCTGATAAACGGCAAAACCTATGCTAAGTAGCTCCTGGTAGCTTTAAGATTAGTGTTTACTTGTTATCTTTACTCTTAACATTCTAAGCAAGGCATGTTTGCTAAAGATAAATCAATTTATTTAAGTTTAGTTTAGTACCAATTAAAAAAAAGCAGAGAAGAAAAGAAGCTTCCAATTTATACACGAGACAGATTTAAAGTCAGATACATATATTCCAGTTCGATCCTCTTTGTTAAACAAGGGAGTCATATTTATTTTATTATTAAACTTGTTGAAAGGTTATTTTTCATCCAAGGAAACTCAGCTGACTAAATTTGAGTCACTGAATTTGCATCAATCACGCCTCAGAAAGTGTATAGCGACAGCAAACAGCTGGTTGCATTGATTCATTGACTTAGTGCAACAATCCCTTCTGCTGATCTCCCAGTGGAAAGGAAAACAGGAAGAAACCTCCTGCAGAATCTTGACTCGGTGTCCTGCCACGACTGAATGGTTGTTTAAAACAGCAGAGCACACAAAAAAAATCACAGATGCACTGGTCCAGGAGTACTTTCTGTGCTAAAAAGTAAAAGGTTAATCACAACGGAAGCTTCTTTAAAGGTTTAATCCTGCAATGAAAATACAGCTTTGGGCTGTAAAATGTAAATCTTAACAACAGTTAGTTGCAGTTGTTTGTCTTTCATAAAAAAAATAAAATAAAAAAAAGACAGATGTATCATGTTTAACAAGAGATCATATAGGTTATTGACAGCAATAACTATGTTATTATAAATAATTTCTTTCAATCATCGTTCTGACTGCAATATAACTCAAACCATTAATGATTCTGCCAGATGCACACAGCGAGACTCCATGATGGCCACTGTTTATTTATGTTTGTTTTAATCTTTGCCCTCTACAGTGCTGCCACTGGCAACTACCTTAGCAAACAAGGTCAAAATTGTTAAAATATGCCAATTTAATGGGCACTATGCTGTGCAAATGTATCACAAATATGATAATCGGTATCTTGTTTCTGCAGACCTAACATGAAGTGTGAATCTTGGGTTATGATGGGTCAGGGTTAGGAATGGAGTTTCCTTAGCTATTGGCGGTGTTCAAGGCCACAGTTAAGAAAAAATCTAATTTTTAGGATATGCATTTAGAAATGGATTGGATTTTGGTACAGTATTTTAGCATTCAGTCTACCTAAATCACTTGGTTTTTCCACATGAAATTCATATGAAAGAGGGACTGGATAATATGATGTGCTTGGATGTCTTTTATCAGGTTAAGAAGACTCTTGATGCCACCATGCAGACCCTCCAGGACATGCTAACCGTGGAGGACTTTGATGTATCAGAGGCCTTCCAGCACAGCCAATCCACAGAGTCTGTCAAATCGGCCTCCTCTGACTCCTACATGAGCAAGGCAAACATCACCAAAAGGCGAGCCAATCAGCAAGAGACCGAGGGCTTCTACTTCACAGTAAGTTAACAGATGACTGCAGAAATTACACAAGCATGCAGGCAAATGGTTGTTTAAAAAATAACATCTGTGGTACTATAACTTTTTTTTCTTCTTTTTGAACTGCAGAAATACAAAGAGTACTTGAATGGCAGCAATCTCATTATCAAACTGCAAGCTAAGCACGACCTTCTGAAGCAGACACTAGGAGAAGGTGAGAACATAAAAACCTTTTTTTTGTGCTGGACATTTGTAGATAGGTCAGATCTGTAGTGATGCAGAGACAGGCATATGGCCATGGTTATAGTCTGCCATCCAGAGCGCTTATTATCCTGTGGGATTGGGCGATAATTGGTATAGGTGTGGATTTATGACTGATTCTTTAAATACAGAAAACATCTGCCCCACATGTCCTGAATCACACACACACCCACCTACATATTAATGGAGAAAAAAGGTGTGGTGTGTTCTGAAATGCACTGACTAACATCTACGCCATCCAGTAAATTTGTAAACAATCGTTTCTATTTGTTATGGTAGACGACAAAGCCTAATAATCATCCATAGCCTGTTCCTCTTAGATTTCTTGCCAAAAAGGACAAAATTCAGTAGCATGCTTTAAATACCACCACTACTCCAGGAGACCACATGCTATTTGTTTGTATTAACATGTACCTAAAAATTTTAATATAATAATAATGAAGTCCCTAAAACACAGATCCACCAGAGGAAGTTATTTTTCTTTACTGAGCCTCCACAAAGGGCTCATCTCATCTTGCACAATCAACCTAGCTTGTCCAGGCTTGGCTACTCCCCTTCATATATCAACAATACTATTATTCTCTTAATCACTCCTGGTCTGTCACTGGAATAATCCTTGCTGTATCCTCCCTGAATTTGTCCTCGCTGCTGAAAGCCATAATGCTGCCATGTTACAGCTGGAAACATTCTTCCTGCTACAATTCCCCACTTCTGTGACGTTAGGCAAGTTTTTTTGCATACATACATTTCCTTATCAAATCCAAAGCATCAGCTGTTTAATTGTTGTCAGAGTTTTCTTCTTAGTTCAAACATACACAAAATGTTCAAAAGAGGGTCATAGATGCGAGATACTGTTTTTAGTTTTTTAGTTTTTCCTTTCAGATGTAAATAATTTTTTTGGCTCAAGATGCCAAATATATGTCAAAATAACGCATCAGAAACTTTGTTCTCAACTCCTAGCAGTTGACATGTCTTGGTCTGAGTAGAAAAAAGCAAATGTGTTTGAGAAACATTCATTGTTATCATCGTCTAGCTTTTTTTTAACATCCTAATAAATTTCTACGTTTTCCCAAAGGTCTTAAAGCCAGTGCGCTACGGATTCATGAAATTGTCCAACTGTGCAAATCAGCTCCCTCAGCCTGCCTCTCCAGTTGCCCCTGGTTACATTTCCCGGTTTGTGGATGGAGAGAGTAGACAGGCCTTCCCCTTCTGGGGCCGACCGCTGAATGACCGCTGTCTGGCAGCGAGTCAAATGCAGCTATGGCGCTCACCCCATTCAGTTTGGCTGAATAGATGCCCCCTTTTTCTTTACAACACCCCCTTTCTGTCTCCATCTGCCAGCCTTGTATAATCAGCCTGCACTCAACCATACCACTAACTGCTGTGACTGTGAACTAGTTGATTCTAATTTGGCCTCTTTTCCTCTGCTTCCTCTGCTTTTAGGGGAGCGGGCTGAATATGGAACAACAAGGTAAGATGTTCAGTGACAAGAAGGTGAATGAAGTAGGCGCTGATGTGTAAAATCCTTCCTGTGTTTCCAGATTTAGTTAAAATGAGACCAAAGTGTGGGAATAAAGGCATTCTTAAAATTTTTAAGTCTTGTTAAATAACCTCCTATTTGTTTTATTTCCAAAAAACACCTTCTACTTGACTGAGTGAGTTTAATGAGACAAAAATGAACTATTAAAATGGTTTAAAATTATCTAAATAATTATCTTTACTTATTTAACCATTATTTTACCAGGAAGTTGGTTGAAATAAAATTTATTTTCCAAGAGAGCTGACCAAGAGAGCTGACCAAGAGGCATGCCAGTGTACAATGTACAAAACAATAAATGCAATGTGGTTTTAGTTTTAATTTATGATACATTTTATAAAACTTTAATATTTTATGTATTACTTTATGAAATAATTCTTCAGTGACTTGCATAAGTATTCATACCCTGTGAGCTTACATCTTATATTTCTCGTATGAAAACAAAACATTTTGATGAAAACAAATTATCTCTAATCTACGTTAAAATGTGGGGGTGAGTTCATCATGCTGTGGAAAACATTTTCTCCACCAGTGCCAGAGAAACTGGTCAGAGATGGATTGTAGGGAAACCTGTTGAACTGGGGCAGAAATTCACCTTCCAGCAGGAAAACTGCTCTAAACATCCACCCAGAGCTATGATGAAATTGTTTAGATCAAAGCAAATTGATGTAATAATGGCCCAGTCAAAGCTCAGATGTAAGCTAAAATGAGGATTTGTGGAAATTGATTTGCACATGCACTCTCCATGCAGTCTGACTGACTTCGACCTGCTTTTCAAAGAGAATAAGCAACATTTTCCAAGTGTCTTGATGTTTAAACTAGTAGAAAGAAACATGAAGCGACTTGTAGATGTAAATGCAGTGAAAGCTTGCAATATGACATCTGTAAATACCTGCCACACTTTTTAGATCTTTATCTTTTCATACAATAAAAACAACACATTTATTTTCCACTTCGCAGCACTACTGTGGTCTATCACATAAAACCCCCAAAATATGTTGACACCTGTTGCTGCAATGTGATGGTGTGAACAAGTTCTATTAAAATGAGCATGCTTTCAATCCACTGTAATGTCTACATAGTCTGTATGAAAGAAAACCCAGCTGATATTTCAGGTCTGCTTCTTTATGTTGATTCACATTAAATGTTGAATGAAAAGTACCAATGTCTCTGTCGTGAGACTGCGTGCTGTGGGTTTTAGGCAACACTAAACATCCTGTTAGTTTACCTTTTCTGTGCATGCAGCAGAAGCATGAAGACAGAAAACCTCAAGCAGCTAGTAAAACCACAATGTGTCACCTTGTTTTGCTTTGGTTTCTTGGCATGCAGAACACTGAAGCTTTCAGAGAATAGACAACTTTTCTAAAGATGACCGCTTACACACGCTCGTCATTTGCATGGAAATGATGCCAATGTTAACTCATAGTTTGAAATGTTGAAGTATGAAAAGATCTTTACCCTGAGTACTAAGTGAAAAACGGAAATGAATAGTAAATGGGTGATATTAATATGAAAATTAAAATTTACTGTTGGTCTTCTTAAAAAGACACAAGATTGAAGATACTAAACAGAAATAACTACGCAGTGCCATTGAGTAGAAGTAATGTTATAAGTTTGCATCAGAAAGGAAAGAAAACTGTTCACAGCTTGAATTTTTTTCAAGTAATTATAGCTTATTTTCAAAATTTCTTTAGTATTTGCAACTGTTATTCACGTGATCAAACTTTAATGTGAAACCATTGGGATACACTTTGCCAGATTTTGATAAATTGGGGGAAAATAACCCAACTGTTCTTTTTCATAGCTGCTGGGCAAAATGTGCAAAATATGTCAAAATACATCTGAGTTTGTTAGTGAAGTATATTTGCATTTTTAAAAAATAGCTCTAGGTAAAAACCTAGAATCTGTCTCAGCAAAAACATGCTGCATGTTGATAAAAAGCACAAAGACCTCTTGTGGATCAAGGTTGCTTAATGTTACCATGGTAACTCCACAATCAGTTCCCATGTATCGTTGACCATTTAAAATGCATCGCAGTGTTCAGGTCCAAACTTGTTTAGTTGAAGGTTTAAGAATATGCTGACCATCTGAGAATAGTCCACATTCTCCATTATTCTATTAAATCATTACTTGTTGCACTGTCGGCAAAACAACTCGGAGCACGATGATACAACCACCATGTTTGACAGCTAATATAACGTTCCACCCTTAATATTTTTATTGAAATATTATGGACAGTCTTTCTAGTCTCAGAATATCCGATGAAAGCAATCACTGAAACACCAGTATTATCATATTTTTTTATCGTCACACAATTATTTGTAAAGTTACTGATTTACAGTCTCTCCAGTTAGTTTAGTTTAGTTTAGTGCAAGTGCTTGAAGTGTTGACGGTTATTTTACCTTTATTATAATAAGGTTGTAAATAATAATTAATTATATTCATTTTTAATCATCAAATTTCTGCTTAAGCTCATTTGGATGGACTTAAACCTCTGATATGAAAAATGTTTTAGAAAATATGTTGGTACTTTTTTTTTATCATCCAACGCTGTAATCCCTGCCATCTCCCCAGGCCCCCCACTCTTCCCCCAAAACCCCAGAGAATGCGGAAGTGTAGACCTCGTTCCATTTTTAACCGTAAGCTGTTTAACGGCAATATGGAGGCCTTCATTCAGGTATCAGCCCATCTGTGCCTTTTGTTTCTCCATGAGCTCAGCTGTCCCACTGGCTGCCCTTTCCCTCTGGTGGTAGTGGTGCTGGGGAGGAGGGGCATCTTTTTGCTTGTAACCGCTCTCTTATTCAAACGTTGTTTCACTCATGCACTTTTCTCCTGCTCAATGCATTGTCTTTGGTCTTAAAGCAGTTAAAAACGTGATGTGGAAGATGAGTTGTTTTATATTCTTAGTCTTGTGAGCCTCCGGCTAGCAGACACTGAATTAATTTGGCTTTTATGCGGGCCAGTTGGCTATGCTAATAAACACATGGGCATATTTTCTTGGCGGCTGCAGCAGCGCCTTACAACAACAGCATCAATATGAAATCGCTGCTTAATCAGCTACTAAATTTATCAAAAACACATTTTGGCCAGATATGCTGGTTCTTCCTTAGTAAAAAGTAAATACGCTAAGTGATTAATACCCTAATAACCAATTTTATTAGGGTAACAATAAAACTGATTGAACCAACATGTCTTTCTAGCAGGCATGTATCCAAATCTGATGCAGGGTTTCTGCTCATTCCTGAAAGGTCTGAAAATTTATGGTAGGATTTTGAAAATCTGGACAAGTATGGAAAGTAAAAGCTGGGTTTAAAGAAAACCACACATTCCAGACATGATATCTTATTGTTTTATATAAAACATAAGATTTTTAAAAGATACAAATCAGAATTTTAAGAAAGCCAATGTATTGTTACATTGATTTATGTTCAGTTGACTTTTATATTTGACTTGCCACAACATAAGTTGAGTTTGTCTCACACTGCTTACAAAGCACACACAGTTTTTCAGAAACAAATAAATGGACTAATTTCACTGTTTTTAGTTGCAAAAACAGTGAAGTAAATAAACTCATCCATTCTTGATTTGTGTTCAGCTGGGATGTGAAAAAGCACTGAAATTTCTTTATGTGGTGAAATGACTTCTCACAAGTTGTGTTTTATAAATTATCTTTGTTTCGATTTAGAATATTGTAGTGTAGGTTTTTACATTCAAAATGCATTTTTTTTACTGCCCCTAATTGGTCCAGATGTCCAAAAAGCAACCCAATAGCCTTTTGTCAGTTTCACTGCTATGTTTCCTGATTGGTGGAAATAAATTCACCAATCAGAATGTGTTGGTGTTTTGTTGTCAGATGGCATGGCAAAACATATTTCTAGAAAACGAGTCTGAATAAGTGTACACATTTGAAATGAAAAAATTTGTAGGAGCCCTGCCGATGCTCTGCGATGGCAACTTCCTCTTCCTCATCCTCCTCCCTCAGGCCGTGTCCTCCTGTCTCTCACCCCACAAGGCGCTGAAGCTTTGGCTGCTCTCTCAGGCCAGGCCTCTGTTAAAATCTGTCTCTATGTCTCTTTTTAATCTTTTGTGGTTGTTGTTCCTTCTCCTGCTCTGTCTCTCCATGCCTTACTGCTCTCTGCCCAGGGGAAGAAGAAATGTCCGTGCCAGGAGTCAGGTACTTTGACTTTAAGCAGGGTGGGATCGTCACTGTGGGGTTTGTTTGCTTGCTGACGTTTCTCTGCATTCTTTTCCTGTTCTTGTAAAAATGCTCTGTTGTTTTAAAATGCTGTATCTTGGTTGCTACATAATCTTGTTTAGATATATTCTGTGAAATGTATATTTGACTCAATTACCATAAGTTATTTAGTTTTATGTTAATTTAACCATTAATGATTATAATATCTTACAGATATCATAAATTAATAAGATTTTTTTTTTAGAGTTCCTCCATATTAATGTATCACCTGTTACTGTTGTTTACATACCTCCAGTCACTCTGATGTATCTCTTCATGTAGGATTCAGGGCAGCCTATACCAGTGGTGGTTGAGAGCTGCATTCGATACATCAATCTGTATGGTACGTTTCAAGTTCCCTCCATCGTAAAGAGATTAAAGTGCAGTTTCTGCAAATGCTATAGTTTCATTTTCTTTTTTTTTTATTTGGCGTTTTCTGAAATAAATGTGCATCCACTTGAAGTGTGTTCACAATGTCACCAACAACCAAATATATTATGAACTCAAAAGCATTTAAGCTTTCCCTGAACAGGTCATTTGACTGAGGTTGATACAATGAGTTATGTTTTCATTTATCATAAAAACGTCATGAAATATTGTTTGGGGAGAAATTAAGAGATTTTTTTGTTTTTTGACCAAAGTTGTTCTGTTGTTGTCTGTTCAAGCTAAAATTCTGCATGCCTCTTTCAAAATACATCATTTTCCTACGCACATTTTATTATTGTTATATTTGTCCACATTTATTTGTAATATAGCTATGCCTGTGCTATTTTTAAGTAGCGATGATATTGATGCCTCCCTCTTTTCACCTTAACGGTTTTATCCATCCACAGGTCTACAGCAACAAGGTATATTTCGGGTTCCAGGATCTCAGGTCGAAGTCAATGACATTAAGAATGCATTTGAAAGAGGTTAGTCCCCAGGTTGCCTCCGTATCTCCCCTTGATTGATTTTAAATTACGTTTTGCCCACCTGAAAAGCCACTGTAACTCTCACAGGACTCTAAAGTGCAATTATGAGAGCTGCAAGTCGCTTGTAGCGCTTGTAATGGACATGTAAACCACCTAATGCATAAAACATAGCGTCCTGAAATAATAATAAATGAGCAAGAATAATTGCATTATGGTGCTCTAATTTGACGTACATGTAAGATTGCATCTGAGCCATATTAGATGAAAGTGGGTCCAGTGAATGGGCTATTAGAGTATTAAGAGTTCGGTTCGTCTGCAGGAGAAGATCCACTAGTGGACGATCAGTCGGATCATGACATCAACTCCGTGGCAGGCGTCCTCAAGCTCTACTTCCGAGGGCTGGAAAACTCGCTTTTCCCCAAAGAACGTTTCCTCGACTTCATCTCCACCACCAGTTAGTCTCGTTACAGGAGAAACCATCTGAAATACACCAGACTATCCAGTTGGTCACTGAAATTGTTTCATGTTCGGTCTGTTTATTTATCCATTTTCCCCAGAACTTGATTCTGGTGGCGAAAGAGCTCATCATCTCCAGCAGATAATTGTGACCCTTCCACGGCCCGTGATCATCGTCATGAGATACCTGTTTGCTTTTCTCAATCAGTAGGTTCCTTCACAGCAACAGCTAAAATAAGCTAAATAATTGTTACTGTTTTACTAAACGCCGCCGTCTCTTCAAGTCTTTCCCAATACAGCGACGAGAACATGATGGACCCCTACAATCTGGCTATCTGCTTCGGCCCCACGCTGATGCCCATACCGGACGACCAGGACCCCGTGGCTTGCCAAGCACACGTTAATGAGGTCATCAAGACGATCATTATCCACCACGAGGCCATCTTTCCGAGCCAGCGGGAGTTGGAAGGACCGGTCTATGAAAAATGCATGGCAGGAGGTGAAGAGTACTGGTACGTGCACAGAAATCCAGCACCTTAAAGCCCAAACATGTGCAACAGGTTAAACATTAGATTCTCACCAATACCAGATCTTGTTCTTTGCTTAAAAAGGGCAGACACATAAACAACACCATGTTGTCAAAAACAAACCAAGTTGTGAATTTAAATCTGATCTTAAATTAAAGACAGAAAATGTAACATTTGGTTGTTATAGAACATAGTAATGTGTCAGATAAATTTTTTGAATTTACATCTCAGTTTACCTGCAGCTTAAATCTGCAAATCAGATTTCAGACTAAAGGAGCAAACCTGCAATTGATCTAACTATTAAAGCCCTAAAAGCTTAAATTAATGTATTTTTTACATATATGTGGAATTATTTTCTCTTTTTTTTTTCTTTTTTTGATTTTGATTCTTTGCATTTCTTTTTGCTTGCACAGTGAAAGCCCTCACAGTGAGCCAGGAGCGCTTGACGAGATCGACAACGGGACCGGGCCAAACACAAGTGATGAAGGTCAGATACAAGCGCAATCGATGCACTGTCAGGATCCCGGCTGTGGCATTTCCAGCTTACTGTGAAAATAATGAGATTTGTTTTATATATATATATAGAACTCTTTCATGTGTCGACTCCTGCAGAGTTCGAGCCAATCGAGGCCATCGCCAAGTTCGACTACGTGGGGCGAAGTTCGAGGGAGCTGTCCTTTAAGAAGGGAGCATCTCTGCTGCTGTACATGAGAGCGTCTCAGGATTGGTGGGAGGGCCGGCACAACGGCGTAGATGGGCTGATCCCGCATCAGTACATTGTAGTGCAAGACATGTAAGCTTGATTTGTTGGTTTTATGGTGTAAAAAGTATCTAAATAAATGGCCATCATGTCAAAATCAGTAACACATTTTATAATAAATGAAACGATTATTTTTTTTTCTTTCAATACATTTTGATTCGCATAGCCCACAGCTAAAGAAAATCCATAGAATATTGCATAAGATGACTATTTTTATATGTTTATTTTATTTATTAAATAAATACATTTGCATTCTACATTGCCTGCTCTTAGCATGCAAGCTTTGACATCTGCTGAGTCGCTAATGAGTTGTTTTAATAGCAGCCGTTCGCGCATATGCATTGTTGGCTCTGGTGTCTCTTATCTTGCTGATGAAAATACCCTACATAGGTTTAATTCAGAGAAGCACAATGTTAATATGATCATAAAAGTAACAAGTAAAAGGTTTGGATTATTTTTAATTTATTAGGATGGACATGTGCAGATCAACATCTGTAGCAGTTTAATTTGTGAAGTGAAGTTTTATTTTTTGGAAATTCATGTTTGCAAACTCTTGTTTAATAGAAAAGTCTTGCTTAAGACCCATCTTTGTCTCTCTGCATTTCTTACTTGTTTTCCGATTTGTTACAGGAAAAAAAAATCAGAAGGAAGAATTTATAATTTGACAAGTCAGTGTTCAAACAGTGTTGCTTTCGCTTCCAGCTATTTATCCTTGAAAACCAAAGCTTTATCTCCCAGCATGTAACTTAATCAAAGCTACATCATTGAGCAAATTGAATTAGGTTGTGTACATGATCGGTTCATTTGTGTTGTGGAAACATAGACTCACTTTGGAGATTAAATGCTTATGTTGGATTATTATGAGTTTTCTGGGTGTTTCATGACGGAGTAGTCCTTTAAAATTGAATAAGCAATGCTAAAACTTCACTAAAAAAGAACATAATCATGAAGATTTATTACTCGTTTCACAGGGATGATGCTTTCTCAGACAGCATTCAGAGGACAGAAAGTGAGACCAGCAGTGGATCTCACTATGATGACAGGACGTCGTCAAGAAATGAGCGTCAGTCTCCTTGTGACCAGGCTGCTGAGAACCGGTTTGGACCTGCATTAGGAAGGTGAGGCTTATTAGATGAGGCACCTCCACCTTCTGGAATAGTCTGACATTTGATGTCAGTATTTTCAGGATCTGGAAAAAACTAAATTAGAGGAGGGAAATATTATCTCTGTTGTCTTAATGTTGTTACCTTCCTTCCATCGTTTCCTTTTTTCTGTCCTTCTTTTCTTAATTATACCTTTCCATCATCATAAGTTTTTGTTCTTTCCTATGTTGTTTTCCCTCATGTCTTTTCCTTCCTTCTTTGGTCTTTGCGCCCTTATTTCTTTCCATCCTTTTCCTACATCTCTCCGTAGTATCTTATTTATTTCCATTTCCTTCGTTCTTTACATCCTTCCTTCCTTGTTTTTTTCCCTCAGGTTACTTAAAGCCAACCCACTTAAGAAGTATCTATCACAGCTTTACTGTATAATGTATGATAAAATGAACAAATTAGCCTGATAGTCCTGCAAACCTGCATCTTTGTGAAAGGCTTTAATTTTTATATGAAAGCCGTATGGGAGCTCCAAGTAAAGTAGCATGAATAAACAATATATCATCATAAGTGGAAAAAAATTACATTCTATGTAACACAAAGAAGTTAATTTCTCTCCTTTATAATCCCATTGTGTCAGGGTAAGAGTGCGATCAGACGGCGCCGCAGTTCCCCGCCACAGGAACAACGGTGCTGACAGCCTCAGCCCCACCAGGGCTGCTGACCAGCCGCCCAGGGTGATGCCGCGCCCCTGCAGCCCGCACAAGATCGCCGTCAGCAGGGCGCATGCCGACAGCCCGGAGAAGCGCCGCCTCACCACGTTTGGCAGCTCGGGCTCCATCAACCATCCTGATAGAAAAGCGTTTGTCGAGAGTCACTCTCAACGGTCGTCACCGAGCACGACACGCCACGCCAGTTTAGGGGACCATAAAGCCATGGAGGCCGAGGCGCTCGCGGAGGTGAGGGCTGCAACGAGTTATCGAAGTGCAGTTGAGTCAACTCACATTTTTTGGTGTTGTTGTTGTTGTGTTGTTAACTGTAATACTTGGAGGCTTCTGGGAAATGCTTAACTGGATAATGCTGGTTGTAAGAAATCTCATGTAAAGCAGTTTTTTCACCCATGTGAATGAATGGTTGGATGGATAAATTAGAAAATATAGCTGCATAAAAGATACTACATCTATTGACTTGCATTGTAGAATGAAAGTTAAGTGCTGGTGGTTAGCCATTATTAAAAATAAAGAAAAGCTGTGGCAAATGCTTACATTTTGAATTATAGGATTGTTTTAGAGGGAATGTTAAGTTGCAATAAATTTAGTAAATAGTATTCTATTATTTATATAAGTTTTATCTTAACTGTTAGCTTTGCACCACACTCCAGGTATGTTTGTGATGAGGAAATTACATGATTTAAAACTCAAAAAAGTCAGTAGAGAAAAAAAATAAATTTAGTTGCTTCTTTTCTGGTTCGTTGATTTTCATAAAAATAAACATATTTGTCTTTTCTTTGTCAGGACATAGAGAAAACCATGAATACAGCCCTGCATGAATTGCGAGAGCTGGAGCGGCAGAATGTAGCCAAACATGCCCCCGATGTTGTCCTGGACACCCTGGAGCCCCTCAAGCACCCCGGTGCCGCCCAGGAAATGTCTGCCAGCCCCCTGCACACCATGGTGATCCGGGACCCGGACGCAGCCCAGCGGCGTAGCAGCAGCAGCTCCTCCTCCGAGACCATGACCACTTTCAAACCAGCTCTGTCGTCGCGCAGACCGAGTGCGCCTCTAAGACCCCCGCCGGTCAGGCCTGTGCGACCGGCTCCGGTGATCGGACCTGGCCAGGTGCCGCACCGCTCCAGCAGCTCCAGCTCTTCTGGTCTGGGCAGTCCTGGCATCACCCCCACTGAAAGGGTGTTTCCTAAAGCGCCCTCCCCATCACCGTCCACGTCCTCTTCGTCCTCAGACAAACAGGGTAACATCTAGCTCCAATCTGCCAGCTGTCAAGAACAATGTGGATAAGGAATGATATCAACTCATTGTCTTTATATCAATAACAAACACCCAATTTGTCCAAATATTTACCCACTAATCTTGTACAAGGTACGATTTGCTGCTTCTGGTTTCTGCTCACACCGCCTGGAAGCAAGTGACTGTACTGTTTAACAGTGATTATATTACACGGAAATAGGAATTAAAACTATAAAAAATTACTTAATAGACTTCATACAAAGCTGGAATAGAGATGCACTGGAGAATATTTCTGTTTACCGAGATATGAAACGTCTCGCTGAAACAATATTAGATTACAGAGATGCTGTGAGCTTGTGCTTTGTGTCTGGTTTCCTGCTCCATTACCATGAAACACTTACGGGAATTCTACACCACTTACCATGTAGACATCCAGACTGTGCTGGGGGTCTTATGTTTGAATATTTCCTTCAGAGCCACTTACTTTGATGGAGAGAGGTTAATGTTGAGAAAACTGTCCCACTTTGGAACAATATTGGAAGACAGCATGACTGAAGGACGATATCCGTTGCCTCAAGCTGCAGTTCTTCTGATGAACACAGAATGTTGCTCTGTGGGAATTAAAACTGTCGTATTTGCCTTGTCAACAACTTTGAAACATATAGCATTTGGAAATTATACACATTCGGATATATTTGTTACAGTTTTCAGAAATCTGGAAAATGCTGCAGGTTCTGATGAAACTCGCTGCAGTGCATGGATTTGGCTGGAACTGATGGCCAAATAAAGCACAAATGTGACAAAATGGCTCCATGCACTGTTGTGATCCCAACTTGTGGTGCTGCTTTAGTTTACGGTATGGGAATCAGCAGCATCACTACCATTCCTCCACCTCATTGTGCCATTTTTTTAAAATATCTGGACATTTGATAAATACAGTATTTTGCAAAAGTGTTTTAACCCCTCGTACTTTTGCACATCTTCATGTTACAACCACATACCACAACGTTGTGTGATTATTGGGGAGATTTTTCTTTTTTTCAATAAACCAACACAAAGTTATGCTTTGTTATAAAGTGGAAGGAAAAGTATACGTGTTTTTCAGAATTGTATGCAAATAAGAGTATGAAAACTGTTACATACATTTGTAACTCTTTCTCTGAACATTCTTCTTTGGAAAACACCTGACTGAATTGCTTCATCTGAGAATATATGAATGGTTAAGTTCAGGTTTTTCACCTGGTTCTAAATTGGATTTATTTCAGTTGAGACTGGCTTTGCTGCCCCAACTAAAGAAACCATTCTACAGTGTGGATGAACTGTTCATTGTGATGTGTGGTGGTAATTTTACTGCACTCAGACCTTTTTTCAGTTTTGGTCTAATGTAACCATGGGGCATACATTTTTCCTAGAGGGCTTCTGCTTCTTTTAGCTTTTTTTAGCAATGGATTTCTTTTTCTTCCACCCCTTTGAGACCAGATTTGTAAAGTGCAAGGCTAACAAATTGTCATGTTAACCTACTGGATCTTTGTTGCTACTCCGAGTTACCATGGACCTCTTGGTTTAATGCTCCACTTGTTTGCAGTTTCCAGCAAAGCAGTTCAAAGCTTAGGATTTGTTTTATAACCTTGACCTAATAATTCCTGCAATCTGCTGTGTTCCTTGGTCTACTTGATGCTGCTTGTTCATTACATTTTCATAGAAAAAATGAGGTTTTTTTGACCACTTTCTTTTAATAATACACAGATGGGCTGTTTTCTGAATTGGTGATTCTAAAAGTCATTCACTGCACTGGATATTATTTTTGAAATATCGGAGTAAAAGGAACAGAATAGAAAAATACACACTTTACCGTGTTGGTTATTTATATCATACTCCAACTAATTACACAAATTTGTGGTTGCAATGTGGCACAAAAAAAAGTTAACGGGGATAAAATTGCTTTTGTAGTGGACATTGTAGTGTGTTTTGTATGTTTGTTTGTTAGACAAATTTTATCATCTCATCTTTACTGCTCTATTTCATTCATCTGTCAATTTCAGAACCGTCCAGACAGGGGCAGTATAGACCAAGTTACAATGGTGCACAAGGCATGAAGCGTTAGCGTTACATTCTAGTTTTCATGATCATTTCTTTGACAACAAAGGATAAAGCAAAGTTTAGTTTTATTCAAGAAACAATATAACAATATCCTTATATCTTTTTACCACATTATTAGCTGTGTTACCTCTAAAACAAGTAAGACACTTGCACATTTCAGTTGACTGAAGCACTAATAAACTACATGGAGCTGAGCTGTTTGTAGGTTCTGTGTCTTCACCCTGAAGCTGCACTAGAAACAAACTTGTCCAGGTTGTATTGGGTCTTTGCAGGCTGTTACTGTTGCTTTCTCTTGATGACATGTGTTGCCTCCTCCTCCTCCAGAGGGTGGATCGACATCTCTTTAAAGTGTAAAAGGTACATAAGATGGGATGACTTAATGCCTACTGCTAAATATTGCTTGTAAATATAACATTGTATCATAGGAACAGGATATATACAGTATATATGTATTATGTGTAATGTGTAGATTTTTGTAATTCTTATCCTTGCACAGATATTACCTGAACAATAAACTGAAAAAGTCTCAAACATTGAGCAAGGCTCCTGTCTCTTGTTCCCTAATGGTACAATGCAATTCATTAAATTACAAGGTCATTTTAGTGCCACCTGCCGGCCACAATAAAAACTGAACTCGCATTTTCTTCAATTTGTAGGTTTTGTGTTTAAAATAATTATCAGATTATAATGATTTAAGATTTATTGTTGTACAGTTTATTTCACATGGCTGCTGGATAGAGAGGCATTGCCAAAGTAAAACTTGTAACAAAATGAAGTTGATTTGATCAAGTATTGAAGTATTGAGGAATTTTAAAGTTCCTAATTGTATGGAGTGAGTTTAACATTTTATTTAATCGCTTTCCAGGTATGGAAAAAGGAAAATGCAGTTTTTTGTCATGTTTGATTTTCTAAAGAAAAAAAATATATATTAAACATACTGCAATGTTTATTTAATGCAGTGATTTTAATTTTAACATTTTACCCATTGGTATTTTGGCTCCTTAAAAAAGGCCATGCCGTAGCTCTTTGAACTTTAGAACCTAAGATCTATTCACCAGGTTTGATTATAAAGCTGTGAAGCATTAAAACTCCAAGTTTTTTTTCCTCCCAAACAAAGTAAATGTACAAATGTTTATAAATCTGCATTTGGTATTTTACATTGCAATCATTTGGCAAATACAAGAAGTACAAATTTTGACTTAAAGCTGCGTTAAGCTGATCTAGATGCCCACTAAATTCTATAATTGTGCTAAAACTCAGTCTATGTGAAGACCCCTGATGCTTCTTTATTTGTATTTGCTTGCCAGAAGCCTGGTGTGATTAAACCAAAACCGTATAAATGCAGCTATGAGTATGCATTATGACAGCACATGCACCTGCTTTCTTGATTTTTTTTTTCTTCTTTAAAGTAGGCCAATAAACCCCCAGAGGATCACAAGATTAATTTTTAAAAAAAGAACTGGAAATAAGATGGAAACAAAGTTATGTCAGCTGTTTTACTTCACATTAATTTTCCCCGCTAGTACAGCAAAAGCTCAGTTAATTTCCAGTTTTTCTTAGGACTCATCACTTCCTGTAGCAGATATGCAAAATCTACATGTGAACGGGAAGGTTTTGAGCTTATCTGAACAAAAGCTAAGTTAAAAAAGAGAAGAACCAAAGAAAAATATTATTGATTAGGTTTTACAATTTATTGCTTCAGTTCTTCAGCCGCTTCCTGGCTCTTACCGGTCACAGTTTTGGAAATGCATTGTTGCAAACCTTTCAGCAGCAAATCAGCCTCCGCTCTGAGGCACTGTGGCTATGCAAACATAATACAATGAATGCTTTATGTTTGATTTCCTCTTCAAAACTAAAACCAGCAGGTGTTTCACTTTCCATAACCTTATCAGGAGTAGTTTAAAAGGCTTTTTGTTTGTTTGTTTCCGTTTCTTTTTTCTTTTTTTTTTGGCATGACCGGCCCCCAGGATCACCTTTAATTCAGTTAGGTTTGTTTATTGGGACTTAAGTGAGAATGTAACTAGATTATCACTTGGAACCAGGCCTGAATGGCTCAGGGTAGAGGGAACAGGCTACTTGTACATTAAGCAGCTGGCTGTCCGGCTGTGGCCTCTTTGTTCAAAAGGCTTTTTCATTAGTGCTGTGATATGATTAGTAAGGCCAGCAGGTTTGAGGCAGATATGAGGTGAGAACCATAGATCAATATCAGAAAACGGGATGGTACTAGGGTTATGAAGATAAACATGTAAATTGACATGTATTTGATCACTTATTCTGAGACCATATTATACTCTGTACAAAAATATACATGTGCTTTACATGTTTACTTTGTAGATCATACACATGAAACCTTTTTTATATTTTGTCATGTTAAAACCACAAACAAAATGAGTTTTTCTGAAATATATTTGTGACAGAAAGCAAAGTAGTTTTTTTTAAAATGATATCCACAAACATCTGCCTAAGAGAGGAGTTAGAAATATCTACTGTTGTCAGGTGACAACTTTACATGAAGCTGAAGTTTGTCAGCAACATTGGTAGACAGATGTGTAAATGTGTGCTTCGTGCTTCTGAGCGTTCCCATGTGGCCGTCTGGGAAGACACCAGCTAGGTTTGGCAAATGTCTCCATCTGTTAACCACAGTTTGTACTGTGAACCTTTTCATTCACCAGCCTGTGAATGAAAAGGTTGTTTTAGGAGACCTGAAGCACAGCAGAGAGGGATTCAGAAGGACCGGTAAAGGTTAAGGCCACCTTCCTCCTAGTCCTGAGAAAATGCATTCATAATTTTACATTGTTTAGGTTGAAACTGACACAGTTTGAATCCTGTGTCATACTGGTACTCCTTTAAGACCATAAGTGTTAATAATGGATAAATTGACTCAAACTTGTTTACAAATCAAATATTACTGACAAAGACCTACTGATGTTTATATATTATGAAGAGGAGAGAACTATTTGGAAACAACTTGTGACCACAAATTTTCCTCTCTACGAGAAAATGGAGAAAAGGGGGACGGTCTGGCTGTCAGCTTCATGACCGTGATGCCTATATATATATATATTCTTTTTTAAATAATCTTAAAATCTTAAAACAATAACTAGAAGTGTTACTTTATTTTTGTTGGGTATCCTCAAACAGCTCAGTTCTAAAACTCATTGAAAGCAGGTTTTGGGTCACAATAGATATTGAGATTAATGATCTCCTTGCACAAGATAGAACAAAAAAAAAGAACACAAATTGTTTACACAAATAATTTGTCAAGGTTGCTTGCAGACTAATAGCTCCCATTATAAACTGAATCTCTCTGTTTGTGGTAGATTAGCTCTGAGGAAGCATTTGTTTGCTGCTGATGCAAGTAATTTGCACATTTTCTTGCTGCTCACTTGATTGATTGGGGTCCATTAAAAGTATCAATTTACCTTTCAATATTGCTTTTTCTGGCAATATTTTTATGCAATTAACTGGCAAGATCCTTTTCAGAACTCAGCTTGCAGCTATAGTGTAACATGCTCTGATATAGCTTGGTCTTAGATACAGAGCCTGAGATTAATCAATTTGAAAGCAGGTTACAAGTAGTATTATTGATTATATTTAGCATTTTCTATGGTTTCCTTTAAAATCTTAAAGCAGAGATTTCTGCACCATTTAGTTTCAGCGTTTTCCTTCTCCACCTCATTGTTATTGTTATATTAGACACTGTTATACAACATTATACATCTACAATTTAAAGTAATCAGGAGCAAACAAAAACCACAACTTCTCCAAATTCTCTCAGAGTACACGACTAAGACCCATTTTGGGGGCATCATCTCATTAAGACTGTACTGCTGCTACCACATTTCTTCACACAGCATCCAGGATCCAGCATCCATTCTAGTGCTGCCATCAAAGTTATCAATCACCATAATCTCATTATGGTTCGTGCATACTTGAAATGACATGGGGAGAACACTGCTTTCCTTATGGCCCCCACAATACCTCTTCAAAACCTTGCATAGACCAATCATGATCTATCCCATTTTATTGTGGTGTATTTTATACAAATACATAAGAAATTTAATATGCTATGCTTCTTACTTTAACTATTCCTTTCTCTACATTTTGCATATAGACAGTTATCTTTTATAGGCCCACATTTCTATATTTTTTATTTGACTTGAAATGTATTAAAACTCATGTTTCTATACTGGCCTGAAAAATCATAATATTTAGCAGAATTAAGGGAAACATCAGTCTGTGTGTGATTAAAATATTTAATTTACTTCACTTAGTTAACTGATGTACTAAAATAAATGTACTTTTCTGTACTTTTACCAAATTAGTTCATTTACCAAATTAGTTCATTTGGTAAATGAACTAATTTACCAAATAGTTCATATGGTACATTGTCACTTTTATGCACAAGTAAACAAATGTCAGTGATAATGGAACACTTTTCGAAATATCCAAAATATGTACAACACATTTTGCACTTAGTCATTTGGAAAGTAAAATTGTAGCCAGAGAGCTTGTTGTTCTCACACATCTTTTATTTTTGTAGATGTCAAATTGTTTCAGGCATTGTGACAGACTACTTCACTCGGCCCTAACAACTAATTTCCAAACCTAACCTCACTTGGCCCTCACCAGTCCCAACAGGCTGTCTCCTTCACTTTGTTCTAGTTTCCAATACAATCGAATCACCACTTTATTCTTCTCTTTTAAACCGAGAAACTACCGAACACTGACTGTTCCCAGCTGAAAAACCCAATCTCTAGTGATGGGTCAGCTCAGTTGGCTTTATCAGACTCTGTTCAGATCACTGAAACGGTTTTCGCTGTCGAGTCAGTGTGTAGGAGTTAACGAGGAGGAATAAATCATAATGAAACCACAATCCCATAGAGAAACGAGAAAGATAATGCTGCAATATAATAATAATTTTAAAAAATCCAAAAGAATGTTTAAGTAAAGAGGGATTATTATCCTTTGCAGTTAAATTGACAGTATTAGTATTCTTGTTGGGGTTGAGACACAGAATTCAAATTAGACCCAAACCTGTTTGAGATAAGCAATATTAATGTCCGTCCACTCAGGCACAGTACAATGTGTGATATTTAAGCAAGAATTTAAACACTTTTGAACATTTGAATCTAACTCTTACAAAAGAAACTAGGGGAACAGGTACTGTGTATATTTGCTCCATGCATATCTCTCATGTCTTTAACTCACATGGGAGCAAAGTGGTATAGCGCATCGCTGGATGAAATGCTGGTTTTCATCTGAAGTTATTGCAGCAGCCTATGCTGGTTAAAGTTAAAATACCTTCATGACTCTCAAAGCCCGTCCTGCTTTTGATGTTGAGAGCCACAAAGTTGATGTTTTTCTGGTTGCAAAATGTGAAATCAGGTGGATGTATTGCAAGTGAACTTTTACATCAGGGAACATTTTGCTTGAAGGAACCCAGACAAATTACAAGAGGCACAATGTGCTTAAAAACACCAAACATCAAAAGAGAAAGAAGTGGCGAGATTAACAGTAAAATATTTGATTCTAAATCAAAAGTGCCGACTTTATTTGCACAGCTCACATAGTGTGACAAAGTTAAGTGGGAAGCCAAATACAGCACATTTTCAGATAATCTGACTGAAACGACCTAAAGATACTAAAACAAAAAGAGTCAGCAAAAAGAGCATAAATTGAAACTGGGAGAATCAGTCCTGCTTCTGGCTTTTCTTACCCCTGCAGTGGGAGAGGTGCCTGTTTCCAATCAGCAGACCATGGCAGGATGATTCCTGCTTTCCTTCGTTCAGGTTTTTGCTTGATTTTATCTGCTACAGCCTGGAGGTGCTGAGGTGCCTGACAAACATTGTAAGTTTTTCAGTTAAATAAATAAGGCGTCTGTCCATTATTATGACTGGGTTAACATTTTCAGGTACATGATGACCGTAGGCGCTGATCAACATGCCAGAGTAACCTTTGCGTGTCAAGGTGATTAGTTTCTCATTCAGTGAGACTCCAGTCTCAGGACACATCAGCAGTGGAACAAATGTGCTTAAGGAAAAACGCAGGCCATTTCTCTCCTGCAAAACGAGGGATATATTTGGATTGAAAGAAAGACATCTTCCTTCAGGCTCTAAACCCCAAAAAACTTTATTTTCAAGCTGTTTCTTGTCTGAAGACTTTGAAAAGTTATGGGCACGGCGAGAAATGTTGGCTATGATTTGATATTGGACTGAGGAGTGTGCCAGGAAAATGCTCACCTTTAGATTAATAAAGTTATTATTGTGTATTTTTTTACTATTCTTTCTCTCGTCCAGTTCACTTTCCACTCTCCTGACAGCCTTCAACGTACAGCTGCTTTCCATAAGCAAAAACTAAGATGAAATCAGTTCATGCCACCTGACCTGATGAAAGGCAGCAAACCGATATGAAGAAAGCCACTTGTGGTGAACAGAAAGGAACATTTTAAAGAAATAGCTTGTAAGTATTTTAAGCATTTATGAAAACAGACCAGGACAACTTAATGTATCTCTGAAGTTTCTCTGAAGTTGTGGCATCATTAACATTAGCAGCGTTAGCGCCCAAACAGCTGAGCATCACATTTCCATACACTGCAACAGAACCTGATCCAGACTACAGCTGTGCTTGAGCTATAAAATTGGTTTTGACAAGAGTAGTTGCAAATGTATTTTCTTCTTTTGTATAACTCCATATTATGATACCACAAACTAAAGTATTTCATCCTGGTTACTTTAGAAAAGAATTTAAAAAAATCAACTGTCTGATCTGTAGTCTTATTCATGAAACCATATCTAAGAACTCAGGTTCATGAGGCTGGTAATGGTTACTGGTGTTAGATCTTGTTCAAGTTAGATATTGAATATGATCACTACAGAGACGCCCTGAACTGCTATTACAGTTGAGTTCAGTATGGTCTTTGGGCTGGGGTATGTCTCTGCCAGCTTTGCAGATCTAGAGAATGAAAGTTCTGCATGTTCTCGTTTGGAAACTAGATTTTCAGTTGAATTTAGGTTTGAACTTTGACTGGGCCACTCTATCAAATGGATATGTTTTGATCTAACCACACCATTGTAGCTCTGGCTGTAAGATAAGGACCTTTGTTGTACTTCAGGTCTATTGCAGCCTCTTGAAAGTTTCCCCGTCAGTGTTTCCTTGTCTTTACCTCCATTCACATTCAAAGCTGACCAACTTTCCTGACTGCATGTTTCTCCATGGGGATGATATGTTCAGAGTGATAGTTTTCCTTTACACAGTCATCTTTGGTTTATGACATACAATTAAACTAAAACACATTAACATATTAACCTTTAGCTGTGGTGTGATGAAATGTCTGCAATGCACTGCATGGTGCATATCTATGATAAGTTTAAAATGCTTTCTGATGAAATTAAAGACCATATTCAGAAACTGTTATGACAAATCAGCATTTTTATGATTTATAACATCAGACTGTGGCATGTCTATTCATTGTGGTGTTTCCCACAGTTTAGATCATATCTTTTTTTCTGTTTGTTGTCAAAGTGTGCACATTTGAATCAGCCACAGGTTAAATTATCCCAAATGTACACTTTAGTTTTATAAAATGAGGAAATAATAAAGATCTTTGAGGAAAAAAAACAAGATTTGATCTTCAATTTAAAATGAGCTGTGTTGGTCATCCTGGAAACTATCAAAAAAAGAATAAAATACAGCAGAAAGCAAAATGAAAAATGACTTCCTGAGAGATAAGACAGGATCAACTGAAATAAACAGTGACTGTTATAATGCTCATCACAAGCCATGTTACCAGTAACTGAGGCTTAATAAAGGTCCTCTCTATAATTGACTACCTATTTTTTAAAGTTATTATTCCATGTATTTTTAGTCCGCCTTCTGGTATTTGTTTGTTGATTGAGGATATAAAAGATGAAGCATACCTTATTTACTTGATATTTTCTAATGCCTACTCAGAGTTATTTGGAGTGTGCTTTTAAGCTTCTGTATGTGTGTTTTTAACCTCTAGAAAATGCTTTATTATTTTTCTCGTTTATGAAAGTGCTGTACAAGTAAAGCTGGATTTATTGATTGATGTTTTGAAGAAAAACTGGTCAATCTGAAGAGTAATGTCAACATAATGAGGGGTTATTAATATGTTCTCTTTCATTTCATAACACAACAGAACAACACAGAAATAAAAGGCATAAAAATGTAAAAGACATGGGGGATCACCATGTATCCTAGCTGGAACAATATTTATCAGGTATTTATCACTATCATTACCCTGTTTTCTCTATAATACCTCATATTTATTAAAATGAGTTCTCGTTTTTCCAGGACGCAGCTCACAAAATAGTTTATGGTCACCAAAAATTGTGATTTGACATGGATAGAGTTTCATAAACCCTATGAGTCGTTTGAGTCTTTGCTAAATTAAACTGCTGAGAGCTTCCCTTGTATCAATTTCATGGATATCAACTTTCTGCGTGCGATATGAGATACAGATGTTGCGTGGCTTTCCCACATTTGAGGAGCAGAGTGTCACATATGAAACAGTGAATCAGGGGATTATTTGTTTGCTTAGCCTCTGCTCTTCCTGTGGAACAGCGGTAGGCAGTCACAGAGGACGGTGCCATCAGGATGCAACGGTCTCATGGCTGAGAGAAACCAAGGATGGACGGGTTGGACTTGTTTAGAGATCAGGAGATTCTGCATTCCTGACCTTATTAAAAGTTAAACTGTGAAAACATCAGTGTGAATTAACTGATTAGGGTGCTGATTCTTCAAATGAAAAAGCAATAAAACCAATCAGATAAAACCTTGACAGGTGAAGCGGCTGTCAGCGGTTCTTTATAATGGAGGCAAACGGTGGATCTGGAACACGTGGCAAAGCAGGTGAACAATCAGTGAAGTTAAAAGGCTATAGTATGACAATCTAGGAGTCTCCCACATGGACAAACTATTATTACGTAATGCCCCTTTTCAATAGGTTAGCATTTATAAAAGGTGGTCCAAAAGTCACTAACCTTTAACTAAATAAAATATTTTCAAAACTTTCTATCATGTTATGATGTTATTCTCTCATCAAAAACATAGATGGAGTGTTGCCTTGATTATATCAATTATATCGCGATTATATTGCATCGCCTACTTACCCAAAGCTCCTTCTTGGAGCTTCAGTCTCCATCTGACTGTTTCCTCACAGAGCATCTCTGCTCAGCTCCTCCAGACTAGCAGCAGCAATTAGCAAACATCTGGTGGAAATGTGAGTGTACTGACCTTATCACACAAGCTACTTCTCTTGAAATCTGAATGTTAGCAATAACATAAATTAATAACTAGTTACATTTACTTTAGTAACTTTTTGGACAAAAATTGCTTTTTGGAGTAGTTTTAAGTACGTTTACTGATAAGTGTTGCTACTCTTATTTCAGTAAAATTCGTGAATACTCTACCCACTGTGAGTAACTTCACTGACAGAAAAACAGACTTGTTTTAATCAAATGCATCAGACAAAAGCTATACGTTACTTCATAGTGATGCTTCTTATTTGTTCACAAGATCTGGTTTTTTTATATTGTTTCCTGTTTCTTTTATCTCTCTTTCTGAGAGTTATGTTTTTATTTGCAAACGCAATAGTTTTACAGAAAACCTTGCAATATATATTTTTAATCACCATAATAGAAGTTCTTCTGGACATGAAATCAATTTGATGGTAATCTGTCTGTTATGGTGTTAATAAATAATACAACTTTATTAAAGTACAACACATATTTTTTGGGGGGACTATGGATGTTCTCCTTTTGAATCAGAGTGTTTTCTACTCTTGCTTTCTCCCAAAAGCCAAAAACATGAACGTTTGATTTATTTGAGGCTCTATAATGTGAGTACATGGTTATTTGTCTTTATGTTATACGTGAACGCAGTCTTTCCAAAACTAATCAAGACAGCTGGACATCTCAGTCACAGTTTCGTTAGATTAACTTAATACACCCAGCATCTGCTACAATAACATACACCAAGTGATTTTACAGCTTTGATGTTCATGGGAGGAAATTCAGGCTCCCAACAGGTCAACAAGAAAACGTAATGCAAAGTTTTGATCCAGTTTATGGAAAATCGAAAATAATAAAAAACAAATGCATCAAAGCTAAAATAAGCACGCAAGAGGGAATCCTTGCAAACACGACCAAACCTTGTGTAAATATTTACAATCTGGTACCAGGATTTGGAGGCAGAATCTTTGTAGTCTTCTTCTTTGTTCCTCCTCTGAACCGTCAAACATATGCAGTCATGGAGTAAACCGTACTCCAGTTAAACTAAGCACACAGCACTCGTTGCAGTGTAGCTTTCAATGAGACGGCTGCAGGTGCTGTCCTCTAGTCATGTCTGACTTAATGAGATTAATCCAAATAATCTGAACTAGGCCATCTGGAAAACACTGCAAATGGTAAAAGTACTAATGACCTCGGAACGTTTCCAGATTTGGTCACAGAGCCACAAACTTTGATGTGTTTCACTGGAATTTTATGTGATTTTTATATGGAAGGAAAATGTCTTGCAGCAGACATTAAACTATGCTTCTCAAAGCTTTCAATAATTCTATTCATTTGTATATAAAGACCAGATTAGTGGAGTGGACGTCTTAATACTTTTCCCATTTTCCCACCTGAGCTGTGGCTCTCTGCAGCTCCTCCAGAGATGCCGTGGCCGTCTTCTCTGTTCAATACGTAGCCACTATTAGTTAGGCGGACAGTCATGTTTTGCTACAGTTGAGGTTGTACCACACTCTTTCTGTTTTGGGAATGCTGAATGCTGCTCTGTGATACAACTGAAACTTGAGATACTGTTGTATAATCTAATTTTGATTTAAGCTTCTCTGCATCTTTATCCCTGACCTTCCTGCTGTATCCCTTGAATTTCACGATGTTGAATTTCACTAAACTAACAAAATTGAGGTAAATCTGAGACCTTTACCAAACACCTGTATTTGTACTGAAATTAAATCGTACATAGGTGAGCTATATTTACTGATTAGGTGACTCATCAAGGCAATTGAATGGACTGATTGTTATTTAGTGTTTCATATTAAAATGGTTCGGGTACTGTAGCGCCTCACAATTTTTGATTTTTATTTCTAAAATAATTTTACCCTTTTCCTTCCATTTGCTGTAAAATACATAACAGCTTGAGGTTGTTATGTGAAAAACATTTGGAAAAAAAAATGTAAGTTATGAATATTTCTGCAAGCTTCTGTGGTACAGTGGCTTCAATTTAGGGATTAGGGGGAGTCATGGAGGAATGGAAAATAAACCAGCATTTGTCAGTACATACCCCTTTATGCTATTAGAGCCCCGAAGAGGGGATGGCAGTTTGTTTACATGTTAAATAATCAAGTCTTTAATCCCCAGATTTAAACTTTGGTTCTGCATTTTAACTATGACGATAGCAAATCCTCTAGGGGACAACAATCTCTTGCAGCGTGGTTCTGATTAGCTGAGAGACTTCGGGGTGCTGTTCAGTGTCCAGATTTGTTTGTACAGGTCTATAGGGCACAACTGGAAAAAGTGATTACATTTGTTTAGTTTTGAAATGACCCCCCGCTGTGTGGGTGGAAGACTCAGTAAAAGGCAGTAGACCAGAAACTAAAAATATCTTGCGAATCTGTTATTGGTTGAAGCATTGCATGTTAATTGGAGGAGATTGCATAAATCTGAGTGGGTTTTACCTTTGATCTGACTAACAATGTTTGTTCATGAAAAACATTATCGAAACTTTATTTGGTCAATAGCTATTAAAATAGTTTTGACAAATGGTTATTTTAAAACCATTTTTAATGTTTTTTTTTTTTTTTTTACAATAAATCTTCCAGAAATGGAATCTGTTACTGTGTGAGCGATCCAGACAGAGAGCAGAACCCTAGTTGGTACATAGTCACTGTAACATCACTAACAAAACTAAAAGTATTGTAGCCTAAAAGTTTTCATTTACAAACTAAGAATTTAGTGTGACCTCATTTTAAAAGTGCAGGCAGTGGTGGGTTTTTATAATATGGCTCACTGGGCCTTTTTAGGAATGTGGCAGCAAAAGGACAAGAAAAAAATAAATTATCTTTCACCAGGGCTCTCACTGAGTTTCAAGTCATTGAGTCCATGTGAAGTTTATTTTACAAAAAGCACATTTTCATTGCTTTTTTGTATTATTGAGACATGTCTTTATTTGAGACAAGTATGAAAAAACAGCATTGGTTAAACTGGTCAAACCTCCACTGATCCCTAAACACAGATTGACTTGTGGAAAATTGACTTTATTTATAAAAATGTAAAAAGGGAAATTTTTAATGTTAACAAAATTCATATTAAAATTTAATTTTGTCTCAACTTGGACATTGATTGTGATAGAAGTGAGACCTTGACCCATACCAATTTCTTAACAGGCGCTTTACAGAGGTCCGGTAAGAAAATGAAGGAAGGAATAACTAGAGATTTAAATCCTTCGTGTTTTTGATGAAACACTCAGCCCTTATCAGCTTGGAGGAAATATGTGGTGCATAAATTTCCAGAGAGATTTTTTTCCCCTGCCTCAGCATATTATTTTTTTGTGCTTCTTCCAGAGAAGCTGTGCTCTACTTTTCTTATAAAAATAACCCCATGATGTCCTTTTGGATTTACCTCAAACAACATTTTTGAAACCGTCTTTATCTCCTTTAGAAAAAAACTTGTTTGATTTCGGTAAAGGGATTTTTCTTGTTATCATGCTCCTGTACTCCAGTTTGTTAGGCTTCTTCAGATTTGAACTTATCAGTCACTGTTTTGATAAATTCATTGGCATTCATGGTGCTTTATTTAAATTTAATCTCTTCTTGCCTGGACTCAAGCAGCAACAAATCATCATGCTACCTGTCTTTGTACTGATTTTGTCTGCAGCAACCGTGCTGGATCACAACCGAGTTGTAAATAAAAGAAGTTCTTTTTACGATTTCTAACAAAAAAAATCCTGCAGTTCTGTGCAGGAGAACTGGCATGTCATTTGCAATGTTATTTATTTCTTTCCTTGTGCAGGAATTGTCTCTGGAACCTTTGTGCAAAATCGGAAGTCTGGTCACAGGAGGAAATACTCCTGTTTGGTTAGACATAACACAATTGTTAAGAATTCAAATAATTAAAACCATTTGACATTCACTTCCTCCTTCGTTTTAATGGAAGTTTATTCATTTTACAAAAGAATGTGGGCCTTTATCTTTGGCATATGTGTTTTCTTCATACACTGTAGTTACAACACAGGCTCTGCAAATTCTACAATATTTTTTATCCACTGTAAATGCAATTATAGGAGTTTTTTAACCATATGTGGAGTATTTAAAACAATATAATTGTTATAAATATATACATGTACTGTATGTGGTGAGGTGGTTATATAAGTTATATTGTGAGAGGCTATAACCTCAGAGGACATTATCCTTCATTTTAAACACATATAAACAGACACAGTTCATTATTCTTGCAGATCAACTTTTGAATCTCCCCTCCTCTCGAGTCACCTCTCTGGGAAATTGTCAATAAAACATCTTTGATGTCAGTGAAGTGGGAAGTTATGGAGGTATTTGTGATCAATTAATTTTACTTCAATGTTGACTAGTTTTATGTACAAGTCATGGCATGAACACTTACATAATAGTGGAGAAACATTTATTACTTTATGCTAATAACCTTGAATTTCTCTCTCCAATCATCTTAGCCGTGACGATGACAAAGACCTTGAAGGAGCTGCAGCTGCAGTCATCCAGCTTTGCTAGGATTGAGGGTGTTATTGACAATTCATGAGGGAGACCTTCTCTTATGAACATATGCAGATAAACATACATAACACACTTTTTCTTTTGTTATTTAAAAGATTATTTGAAAACTTGCGTTATATTCCTTCCATCACACAATGACGTGCAACATTGCTTTGGTCTCTCACATAAATTTCAGAAAAAAAAACATCTGCATATGGGATTGTAATTTGGCAAAGCATGGAAAACGTCAAGTGGTACAAATACCCCTGCAAGTCACATGTAAGTTGTATTTTTTAATATAGAGGATTATTTACTGCGTGTGCTTTTTCTGGTACACAGATACAAAACACATTTAGACATATGTAAGGATGCTGCACACATTTTTAGGCCTGAAGACAGGTAGACATAAAATACAATCTATGTCTTCCTGTTATGTCCTAAGTTGTTTTGAGTTGCTTTTAAGGTTTGATTATTCTGTGTTCCTTAGTGTCTTTCTTGGATAGGCCAGTCCATTTACCAATCTAAGTTTTCCCTCTGTTTACACAAACATCTTGTGAATATTAATGAGCAAACGTGACATAATTTGCAAACAGTGCCATAGTAAGTGGAAATCTAATGAGGCAATTTAGAATAAAGTTAAGTATTTGCATAATTAAACACCGAAAAACATATGAAGAACAACTCTTCTCTCACTCCATCGGCTTTATTCAACGCAGACAAACACTGCCATGGAAACTGACGCTTTTTACGGAACTGCGAAATGAGATCCCTTGACTATTAATAGTAAAACATTGTGTCGTTTTTTTCACAGTCTTTGCGTGAATATTATTTTCCTGACCATCAGTAATCCTGATTATTAAATCGAAGCAGTGAGGCATATTTGACATACAGTAAGTCATGAGACGTCCAGGAATAAACCCATCAATGGTGAAGACCCACCAGCAGAAGCAAAAATCGACACCTCTTTCATCTGACATCGTGTTTTTCTAGTCTACAAATATACTCTTGACAGATTTTCATATTTTGGGACACTGACTGGATGTTTCAGCACAATGTACAGCAAAGGTGGTCAGGAAGTAGTTACTTCCAACACTCACTACTGCAAAACTGTCATCTTGTAGGTCACTGAGTCTCCCTTACAAAAGGTTGAATAAGGCCTTCCTGGACCCAGCAGATATTATTTGACATCTCTCTTGAGATGAGCTTCTGGAACAACATCGTTGTTTGCGGTGGAACAAGCGTGAGAAACTGCTTTGGTGGACTTTTCCAGTTCGTACAAGTTTTTTTGTTTCCGCTTTTGCAAACTCTTTTTGAACTTGTGCCTGAAGGCCTTTGGTGGGAATGTCTACTCCTGACCTGAATAATCTGCAGCATGAAATCTAAGGAAAACATGTACATTTGTGGGGGGGAAAAAAATCAAAATTTATAATAATCATGCAGCAGTTTTCAACAAACAAAGCTGATAAAATGGCTTTGTTGTTTCTCCAAGCGTTCACGTTGACGTGACAGAAGGCTGGACTTGGTAGCGGCGGTTCACTGATTTATTTATGTTTTTGCTTCATGATCAACTGAACCTAAAAGAAACAGAACCGTGCCTGCAGCTAGCCAAAATATTTTTAGACATTTTTTTGCTTTAAAAGTTGCAATGACAATGCCTCTATATTTTGTGAAATTAAATAAAGGAGACCTCCACAATTCATGTAAGGTTTTGATGGGTTACAGGCGGAAAATTAAAACAGGAATTTAAATGAAATCCTGATGGCTCCTTTGCAGAACAGAGGAGAAAGAGCAAGGTTTCATATTAAAAGTTGGCAGGCAATGATGTGAAAACAAGTTCACCTGGGATTAACTGGATTGCATTGTATTCTACTCTCCAAAACAGAGCATTGTGTAGCATCTGTTTTCCTCAGTCTAGGACAGTAATTTCAACATTGCATGGTGTCTTTAAAAGTGGACTGCATCTGCAAAGCAAAATAAGACAGTCAGACAATAAGTTGTTCAAGCACGGCTATTTTCTTTTAGAATAGTTGCAGTGTTAAAAAACGTGTTGTACATGTAAGCTTTGACATTTCATTGAAGATAAACATTCAATTCCAAAACTGTACTTGTAAATCAGATTTTTCAGTTTTAACTTCATAGACTCAAAATGTTGAAGAGGATGTCGTACATCAGAGTCGGTTTATTTTTATCTCATTTTCTGAGGAGAAATAGGCTCTCAGCAATGAGCAGGTGTTAAATCAAACCGACTCCATTACAGTCTGCAGTGTCTGTGAGTCAGACCTTTGATGAGCCTAATGATTAACTGTTTTATCTGCAAGACAAGGCTGTTTAAGACACAAGAACCTTACTTAGTTTGATACTCAAAGTGGATGGTTTTTGGAGAAAATTTGAGTTAACAACTGGATTTATCTAGATATGCACGATAGATTCAAACTTTTATGCATCACAAGTACTACCTCAGTTTTTCCATTTAGGAGGTTTTAAGGGACAAATTGGAGTTCATAAGTTTAAGCAAACATGTATTCTGGTAATCAATAATTCCCTCTTAAACCTGCATGTTCTGTCATCACATTATGTCATAGATACCAGATTTCATCTGCTACGTTTTTATATACTGCAAGGCCGAGCCTCCCTACACAAACATTTCTCTGGATCTGGTCTGAGTCCTGTTACAACATCTCATAGAATTCAAGCAGGAAGAAAAACAACTGCGAACAAGCTTCCAAATGACTTCATGTTTACAATGACAGGCGAGGAAAATCAGAAATGTAAACCAAAGGTCATTCTTTTGCACTGTGTGGAGTCACAGTTTGTCCTGATATATTGTTTTAAAGATAATTTACTCTACAAATACAAACAAATTCTCTTAGCACAACACAAATGGGTTCTCTCTTTCTCCTTTTTCAGCCCCATAAACAGATGTGATTCTTTGCGAGTTTGATAGAAATTTTCAGTCTCCTTTACGAGTTGTAAACTTGGCAGACTGCTTTGCGATTTTAATAAATAAATAATATCACATTCATGTCTTTCTTATTTTATTATTTTCAGGGAAAAACGGGGGTCTACAGATCTGTACAGAACTTTTCCTCTATAATGGCAAACTATGAAGCCTTAGCCAAGACAAATGATACACGGGAAAATTTAAAGTCTGCTATGTTTTCCTTTCTTCGTCAATTTTTATAATTTGAGCACTGAAGCTAACTGGGTCAACTGGATTTCGTCAGATTTTTCTAAGTAAGTTCATGGACACAAAGTAACAAAATATGAAAAATATTGTGAATTCTTTTGCACAGCATTCTATGAAGGTTCTATGCATGTCGTCCAAAGGGCCACGACGTCAAAATAGTTAAAATCTTAAACCCTATTCGCGGTGGATTAGGTTTATGAAGGGACCACAAGCTATTTATAACAACTGCAGAGATTGTTGGTGTTGTTGGTTTCATGTGAATCATGTCAGTAATTTGTAAAGTAAAAATTTTCAAATTACCTACTATATCTGCAAATGACCTACTATATTTTGCTGAACTCTGAAGTCTTGCAAAAATACAAACCCAATGTAAATATGCATCTCTGTGATTTGGACAGAAATGGGCCGTTTTTGTTTTTCTAGGCAGATTTTTATTTGTTTTTGGCTAAGAATGGAGGCTGTCTTGGAGTTCATTGAAAACATTTTTTTGTCCTGGGCCAGCAAAACCACATTGACCCAAAACGTATGGCATCAAAAAGAGAAAGTGAGTTTCTGATTAATCATAAAAATAATCAATAGAGTACTCAATCACTACAATAGCATGTGGTCTCTAGGTAAAACTAACCTTGTGCGAATTGGTTAGACACACTAGATTTGCAATGAATGAAGTTAATCAATAATTTGATTTTAATATTTACAGGATTTAATGGAAGAAAAATTAAAACACAAAATGAGTTTACTATGTTTGTTGTTTATTGAATTAAACATTTCTTCTGAGTGTCATTGATGGGGCTCTACATTTAGTTTTTCTTGTGTTATTCCCTGTTTATTTTCCATGGCCCCTCTTCTACCCCCACACCCCCCACAACAACATTTTCTTAATCCTGTCATAAAAACGCCCATCTCTGAGGGACACTAGTGCTCTTGATAAAGGGCACATTGAAATGCTTCCAAATCCCCTAAATCAGAAACATTTGGAGGGCTCCTCTGTTTTCTGGGTTTACTGTTGGGCAACAATCATGCTCTATTGTCAAATCAACAGTTGTGTAACAGTGACCCAATCAAACAACTGAAACAGATCAAAAATGATTTTCTTTGCTGCTTGAATGTTGTTTTTCCTGGAAAGGGTAATTTTCCTCAACTCATCTAGTTTAAACTACATTGATAGGTACTTAAACAATCAACTATGATTGTCTTTATTTCAGTTTTGATAAATGTGATACATTTTTGTGCAGCATAAAGGTGCTTTGTAAACAGTATGTTCTTCCTTTGATTAGACAAATTTAACTTCAGTTCTCAGCCAAGCCCAATGAAAAGAGTGAGAACAGAAATCTATAAAAATCAACTCAAAGTTGCCCTCCAGCATTTAATCAAGACTAATGGGATTTTTCAAGGCTTGGTTAAGAGCATTTTCCAAAACTAACATGTTAATCCTGCTAATGGCCCGACTCACGAGATGAAGCTCCACTGGTGACACCTTTTTACTTAAGACAAAAAAGTTCTGGGTGTATTTAATAAGAAAGGCTGTTTGTTAATTATTATAAATAAACAAAACTTTTTGATACTAACTGCAAAAAACAAAACAACAAAAACACAAAGAAAATGATGGTTCAGAAACAATGTGAGCAGTCTAGAAATGTAACATGAGAAATAATGTTCAAACATTTCACAGCGAGAATCTAAAAAAGCTTCATCATGGCCTTCAAAATGTGCTGCCCCATCTGGAATAACTTTATGAGCATGAAGAAAATCTTTCTTGAATTGCCCAACTTATAGAGTCAAATAAAGTGATTTTCCCACCATAACAATTTGGATGGTTTCGATTCCTGTTCTCTTTCTGTTGATGCAATCATTTTATATAGGTATGTCTTCATTTTTTATCTGGTTAAAGGAATTACAAAATCCTTTTAACCAGAGACCTGATTTTGGTTTCCCTACTTATGCAAAATTCTGAGGTAAGATTATTTTATAAAATACATGCTATAAAGTTAAATCCTTGAATTTTAAACCTCTCTTTCACTGCACTAGTTTGCTGGAACTGTATTCAGCTGCAGAACTGTAATGGAGCCCAAGGTAACTGAATAGACCGTATACTGCTGTTGTAGAGATTTTCAAAGGACTTGGTTCTATTTCCACATTGCATTAAATTGCCTCCACATGCTGGAGCCATTTTTAAAAGTACAAACTCAGAATTATCTTTTTTGATATAAAAAATGAAGTCAAATCTTATTCAATAAGAAATTTGTTACCTTTGTTGAACTAAACCTGCAGAAAAGTAAAGGACTTCTGGGGAACTTTTAGAAGACAAAAATATTGAAAGTTGAAATTCAATAGTTTCAAGTTTTTCAGAATATGACAACAAATGTAAACAATGATGGCACATATTTCAGTAAACAGAAGTCTTACAAGCTTTGTGAAATGTTCCTGTTTTGCTTAATCTATGCCAAAAACAAAGTACAATAACAGTCCAACAGTTTGCAGAGAAAAAAAAACACATTGTTTTTACTCTCAGATTTCACCCCCAAAAAAATGAAATGAAAAAAAAAAGTAAAACTACAAACAGTTTGTTCTTGTCCCGACAACATAAGCTCTACGGCTGCCAGTTGTGTGTTGATGTCGCAAAAATTTTGAAGTAAAGTACTGGATGGATATGCTACGACATTCATTTGTGCTGTTATATAAGATTTTTAATAGGAAGGTGACCCTGTTTAGAATCACATTTGTCTCTTCATGTTCATGACAACATAAAAATTACTGCACTTTTTTGTAGAAAGCTAAAAACTGATCATGTCCAAGAAAGTTCATTTGATTAGACGAAACCTTCAAAATACAATCAAGGTAAAATATCTAATACCAGTTTTATTCATAAAGTCTGGGAAAGTTATAACAGCACATGATTTTTTTAAAGATATTAAACCGTTAACCCATTTCTGACTTTGAAATGGAAAACATTTTGATGTGCATCTCACCACTCTTTTTCTTTTAAATTATATGAATAATCATAATATTGGTCAGTTGGTCATACAGTCATATCCTTACAATGTCAAAGGACAGCAGGACTTGTGTATGTGAAACTGTCACCTCCTGGATCCGATTGATTGTTTCTAATGAGGCATGATGCATTTCTGCAGATACCAGTAGAACCACATGGAAGAGGCAGAGGACCTTCATTTTCTTTCACATTGTCTGACTCATACTATCAGGACAGAGAGAGAGTTTTAATGTAAAAAAGTTACGTACTGGAGTTCTAATGTGTTCAATTTGAGAGCTGATCTGTAACCTTATTACTTTGTAATACAACCAAAAGGTTTTTTTTTATTTTTTTGACCCACCCATTCAAGGATATTAAGAATACACTTACTTAATATCGATAATGTCTGGTGGTCATGTGGAGTCACAGAAATATAAAGTTGTATGTCATCAGCGTACAAGAGATGTTATCAAGCCCCAGTATCCTTTATCACTGCAGTACAGTAACTGTAAGCTGCATTATAAGTAGACAAGAGGATTATATACAGCCATTTCCAAAGCACAAGTTGTTAAAATTCTCCCCAAAAGCATCTTGTTGTAGTTAAAGATAAATGTTTTCATACTAAACTCCCAAAATGGTTTGAAGTGTTCCTAGGTGTAATTATATTTATGTTGCTATGAAATATGTATCAAGTAGAAAAGGTGAGTGTGTCCAATTTTGATCCCTAAATATGTAATAAACTCAGGAGCCATATGTTGCCATGAAAGAAGCTTATCTTCTGAGAAAGCATTTTGTTTTAGTTAGATGCATTCACATCAAGCTCGTGTTAGTCATGCTTTGCACAGTTTAGTTCTGCATTAGGCCTCTGAACACTTTCTAGCAGCACACACACATGCTTCAGGTTAGAAACAAAGATTGACTGCTGGTTTAGACCTGCATCAGTGCACAGAAACCACAAGATAGCTGTGCCAAGATGCGGGTTTGGTATGTTCTCTGAGTCCCTGGCACACATATAATCTCTTCCTATGTGCATGGCAGGGCTCATGCTGATGAGGACTCAGTGTGGCAATCACTTGTCATACATCAACGAACACAAAGTAATACGTTTTGTGTTAATTTAAAGCAGTGTTATGTAAAGTTAACCTTTTTGAGCTCTACATCATGCCATAATGTTATTTTCCCGTCAAAAATCTACCTTGAGTGTTGCCTCGATTTTTTTCATGCATGTTTGAGAGATCCTTTAATCTCTCATGGTATCTATTCAGCTGTGCTAAGTGCCTCGTGGGACTCAGCACCACCTTCAAGATGCAGCTCTTTCTCAGAGATGCAGTTTCCACAAGCTTTGCACAGCGACTTCCCCACTCAGGTCCTTCAGACTAGCCAGCAGCAATTAGAAAACGTCCTGTGTAACTCTGCATCTGCTGAGTTCATTTTGTGATCTGCTTCACAGTGACGTGCAGGTAAAACATTGTTAAAGGGTTAATAGAGGAGCAGCGTTGTGCTGGCTTCCTGAAGCTCAAGTGTTGGAAAGAACAAGAGTTTCTTAAAGAGACATAAGCCCAGTTTCAAGTTGGTAAATTATGAAGTCAAATGTATTTGGTCATATTCGATTTAAACAGTATTTTTTAAACAACATTTGCTAACATATTTGATTGTTCTTTAAAATGGCATTAAGTGACCGGAAAATATAATACTGCACCTTTAAAGCTGAATTGTGAACAACAAGGCTTCATTACTGTCAAGTGTCAATTTTTTTTTGTTTTTTCCCCCCCTAGAAACATGAGTTACCAGCATTTTAGACGTTTCCCCCCCAGAGTTTTCACAGCTTAAAGACTTGAAGACTAATTGTCTCTCCGTTTCAAGGGGACTGATTAGGAACTGAGTGTTGCTATTCAGGCAGACTTGTTAGGAAGGGATCAACATAATGAGTTTGAAAAAAAAAGAGCATGAGAAAAACAAAAGCAGCTTAAGTAGAACCGCCATTGGGTAAAATGTTAAATAAATAAGTAAGAAAATAAATAAATTAATAAATTCATGCATATGATTAAAAAATAGTTTCACTCAGCAGCCAGATCCTCGCAGCCCATCTGTCAGATAAGATTTGTGGGAAGGTTCTTATTTATTGATGATTCTGTGGTTTACCAAAGCGTTAGGATGGATGCAGGTATATGAGGAACTAATTTCTTAGCGCCAGGATTTTCCTTTATTATTTAGAAGAGCAAGATTTCATGATAAGGTGAGCAAAGGCGTTTTTTCAAGGTGAAGGGTATGAATTTGTATGACTGATTTAGTCACATTATTTCCAACTAAATTAAAGTAAAGTAACACAGGTGTGATGAGGTTTATCTTGATTATCATGATTTGATTTGATTTATTTATTTTGTTTTCCAAAGTCCAGTGACATAAAAGTTGCTGTTTTTAAAGTCCCTGCTAATCAGACTGTTTCTACAATATTTTTGATTTTTCTAAAGCGAAATAAAAATGATACATACTAGCGTTACAAAGAAAGCTCTGGTTGCTGTCCTGCTGGAAAATTAATCTCTGTTCAGTTTAAGATCTTTTTAGTCTCTACGTTTTTTTTTCCATTGTCCATCTTCCCATTAAGTTTGTTCAGCTTACATGAAAAACTGTAAACAAATTCAAGGTTTATGAATGCTGCAAAGTATAATATGTCGTCTTTTTTTATCAAAAACCCTTCATTCTCTAAACTTAAGTTCATTTATACATTAGTGGTTCTTCTCTTTGCTCCACTGAATTGTTTCTGTTGTATTCCTTCAAATCTACAAGCTCTTTTTTCCACCAGTGCCACAAACATATTTTTTTACGTTTTTCTTTTTAATTCTTGAACACAAAAATATTTAGTTCAAGCATTCAGTCATTAAAAGTTCTGTTCTTTTAGAGCTATCTTCACAGCGCCCAGCTGGCTTAAAACTGCTGCATCACGGACTAATTATGAGGAGAAAAAGACACGAACAAACAGCACTAATAAAAGAACAGAGGAAGACAAGGCCTTCAAGATAAGCAGGGCAGGTGTGAGCGGTTTGCACTCTCTTAGCATCAGATTGCAGCTGTTCTCATGGCACAATCTAATTATAGCCCTCAGCCACTAACACACAAGACTCAGAAACGGCAGAGAAAAAGAAAAATGAAGTTCCCAGAAAATGATGCTCAGATGGTAATTGACGAGAAACGGAAGCGCCGTGGAAGAAAGACACCTCACTGTATCGGAGGAATCACGGTTGTGTTGTCATTACTAAATCAGAAAGTGCAGCTGGTGTTTTCAGGGCTCAGCTGCAGACTGTAGGTGACCTCCACATGATTCAACATTGTTCTCAACCTGATCGCTTACAAAATGCCAGACGTTGAAAATGTTTGAGTCTTTTTAATCATCGACCACATTGGAAAGATTTTTTCCGAATTGTATGCATACCTTTTGTCATAATTTAATTTATATGCCTGTCATTGCAAGCTGTTCACACTTAATAACTTAAAACAGAGCTATTCCTCACCCTGAATCTAGAAGATCTAAGAACTGAGATAAGGGAAGGTAATATTTATTACTTTGAGAAATGTCCATTCATCATCACCTTTGGTTTCTAATACAATGCTTTAAAAAGTTGTATTCTGAAAGTTAAAAAAAGAAGCTGTTTTGATCCCAAGAGAGCGCGATTGCATGAAGGATTTGAAACAATGTCAGACATTTAACTTACACTTTCAGTGACTTACTTAGGAAACACAGCTGAAGGTTTTCCCTCTTCTCCTGTCTCTTCTCCTGAGTCGCAGTTATCCCCAAGACATTAAAGGCATTAAATATTTCACTCTGACTGCAGGAGTGGCAAGCAGCTGGGATCTTTCAGAAATGAAAGCTTTTTGCTGCAGCCGTAATTTGCATAAACATGGACTGCTTTCCCTTCCTCTAATATATGCATAGAGAAGGATTTAAATGTTACTTAACTTAGTTGGCTTGACTTTTAAGTAAAACTTTTAACACCTCAATGGATATGGACACTCCATAAATTAATGCTCATCTATTTAAATCATTCCATAACCCAGTTTTGATGTATTTTTAGTCATCTGTGTCATCATTTAGGCAATTCTTTTGAGCCCAGGTTCCCCAAGGAAATACTGAGAAACATTTAAAAAGTTTATTTGCAAAAACTAGTGAATAAGTGTAGGTTTTTCTTGTCTTTATTTTTTCTTATTCCAGGAGGACTTTTGAGCAGAAAACAATGGATGAGGTCTCTAGGACTGGTATTTATATTGAATAAGAATGAGATTTGTTCTTACAGGTCCAGAGGTTGAAGTGGGATCCTCAAAAAGTAATGAAAAATCCAGGAAAACCATGAGTCCATGTGATGAGGATGATTGAGAGATATGAAAAAAAAAACAACACGGCATTCCCACAAAAGTTGTCGGAAGTTGGGCATGCGGGTTGTTGAAAATGTCTAGTGATGCTGGGTGTTGCTGGTTTGACCTGGACAATTTCCTTTTCTAAAGCTGACTATAAACACTGAGAATAACTTGATGTAAGGACCAGGAACCATGGAAAAACACTCTGTTGGAAATCGGCCTGGTGCGACTACTGTGTCAGCATTTAGGCAAAGAGTCAGTCTGTCAGCTTAATGAGGTGTTTAAGCACTTGTGAGCCAGCTGCTGCCTGCTCATCCACGTCCTCCTGATTGAATCAACAGACAGGAAAAGGCACCACACAAACACGGCATTGCCCTAAATTCATGACAATCTGCCCCAAACTGACATGAAAGATAATTGGTATGAGCATATAAAAGGACCCCAGTAACCATCGAGATACAAGCTTATCGTAAACAGTAAGATGCAGACACACCACTCTCCTTTCCTGCAGTGAAATGAGTTTGACATCAGAAAAAACTTAGAGAGCACCCACTAAGAATGAAGTTCTGACCACACAGACTATGAAATGACATCTGATGAAAGTGTTTTTGATCCCCAGTCAGAATAGCTCTTTCAAACCTTAGAACGCTGCATGAACTATTGTGGTAGCATCAAATCGTGCTACTGAATCACTCACAGATGTATGGTGCAATACAAAATTGGAGTGGATAATAAAAAAGAAGGCTAATCTCTAAATTGTTCAACCTCAGCTCAAATCAGTGGTTTAAACTTGAACACAATGGAGTTTTCCAACAGAACAAGGATCCCAGAAACACATAAAAATTGCTTTTAGAATAAATAAACCACGATTCTGCAATGGCTCCACTTTCAGCTGTGTAAAAAAGTGCTAAAAAGATGAGTATATGCCAAGAAACACTTTAACAATTTAAAAAGAAAGCTACAAATTCTGATGAAACTACTCAGCAAATATCCAGCCAGACCAATACCTAAGACGAGTTGAGGAATTAAATATGTGTGCTTTCATTGCAGCATGCACAAATGGCATATGGTGTTGGAGAAGCTGCCTTTCAGCAAAAATGTCTTGGATTTGAAACCCAGCCTGGGGTCTCAGGCTGAGTTCCTCTGCATAGGGTTTGCATGTATTCCATCTGTATGCATGTGTTGCAGAGCAAGTGCATTACAAAATGGGTTTTTTTTGTCACATGTAACTTTAAAATGTACTTCATCGCATTTACGTGTAATCACTTGATCTAATGTGTTAAATGTATTTCAAAAATTATTTTCAGTAGTCATATAGTCATGATTAAATAAATGTGAGTGATAAAAATCTCCCTTTGTTGTACATTGTACTTGGTGATTCTAAGATAATCTCAACCAATTGTCTTGTTCTAGTCTGCTCAGCATAAATCTACTGAACTACACATGCAAGAATTTGAAAGGTTATACAGAATATTTTCTCTGAAATAAGGGTTTTGCTTATCACTCACATTCACCTTGTAAGATTTCAATATACGGTATTTTTCTAAACACAAACTTTTTTTAAAAAAACCACAAATGCACCTAATAAAATATAATCTCATAATAAATCACCAGAACATAACAAGTATGGCTGAAATATCTTCCAGGCATTTTTTTTGTTCTATTTTCAGTTTATCCTCATACATTGCTGGAGGTGTTAATAGTCTTTGAGGGGTTTTATAAATCAACTCCTTATATATCTTTTCATTTAATCATTTTCTACTGTTGAAAACATTTTTGAGTTACAGATTATGTTTAACCTTATTAATTTTCTCCTAACACATCTAAGGAAAAATCGATAAAAACACACAATGGCCCTCATGGTGCCACTGGAGGTGTTCAATGTAACAGTGCCAGAGGTTGTGTGCAGAACTATACGGATCAATGAAAATGCCTCAGACAAGGCTGACACCTACCATCGCATTATGTATTAAGCACTTAACCGCAATGATGCCCTTAGATGTTTTTGGATGAATAATAAAAACAGCCCTTTGGTCAATACACTCGGGCCCAGCCTGCAGCGTAAACAAACTAAGTGGCTTGCTCTGGGCCATGAAGTCGTTACGGTTTAATGTAACCACCCATCTAATGACTCCTTACTGGGTCTGACACCCAGTTTTCATTACTGTGCTCACACACTGTGTCTTTACTTCCCAGGTAGGGCCCTTTGCACTACAGAGAAAATTCAACATTCATCTGTGTGCACATTATTTCTTTTCGACAATCAGATTTTGTAGTCTGTATGATTTGACGCAGAATTTTTAGCCTTCCAGCGTTCAAGAATAAAATCAAAAAGAAATTGTTTTCCCAGCAGTAAGTGTGGTTCATTTATTCACAGCGCGCTTCCTAAACATTTGAGGATGATTCAGCACAATGCACCACCTGCAAATGCTCAGCTGAGTGTGTCAAATGAATTGGAGAAAACTTACATTCAGTGACTGTGGACGAGCCGTGATGTTCACGTGTTTGTATTTTTCAGCTAAAGTTGGCCTACCTTTATGTGAAAAACCATGACACACTACCGCAGCCTCTGTTCTTCTGACACATTTGGGCTTGTGGATATATAACATTGCTTTAACACTGAAAGATTAACAGAAAACAGAAAATAAAACCCAAAGAAAGGACACTTTCATGTAAAATGTAAGAAAAATTGCATTTCAGATGAACGATAAATTAAGACACCCCCACATTTATTCTCACCAAGATGCGTTACAGAGGACCGCATTATAAGAAGTTTGTTACTCAGCATTTTGAAGGAGGTTTGCCATTTAAACCTCAAACATTCAGACTTGTTTACTACTGACTTATGAGCGTGAGCTCCATGGTCAGACTTAAAGGTCTGCCTGAGGCCTTTAGAGATAAGATTGCTGCAGCTTTTGAGGTCGATGGGGGACTTGAAGAATTCTCAAAACAATTTAAAATCAGCCATGCCACTCTATGGAAAATAGTCTACAAGTGGAGAACATTCAATGCACCCATTCACAAAATTGAACATTTTGACACCAAAAACATAGAACATATTAGGCATGAATCAGATGTGCTCAGAAAATGAATGTTGTACAGTTTGCATGCCAAAGTGATGTAAATGTCATGGCTTCAGGGAGGTTTTGTTGCATCAGAACATGGCCAGAATCCACCACAAAAAGTTGCTTAAGCTTTAAAAATTAGGCAAAATTTATCATTAATTTATTAAGGAAAACTAAGAAATGTTTTCAGCATGTTCTCCAACCACAGCCATGACCCAAGAGATTTGCCATGTTTTCCTCTTTTGAGACATTTTCAGTCTTTTTAACTATTATATGTCTGGTGTTTCCTAGATCCTAAAGTTATGCAAATTTAACCTCAAGTGTAAATGGCCTCACCCTAAAGATTCCGCAATGCAGCTAAATATAAATTACTCAAAATGAGAAAAAACATGCAAGACAGTCCCATAGACATTAAAAAATGCATACAACTCAAGAATTTAAAGAACTCCGTATACTTTTGACTGTGTCTAGAATAACTATTAGAAGTAAAAGAAAAATTAAATGAATTAAACACTTTCATAGATTTTTTTTTTGTTGATAGATTTTCTTACTATATCAGTTTTTTTCCGTCTGATAAAGGGATTTTTTTCCTGTTTATATATATTTTTAATTATATCTCTTTAATTTTAATTGGAATGCCATTTAACATGGAGGTAGGGCAACAGTACAGACCCATTTGTGGTTTGTTAATGTTATAAAGACACACTGAGAAATTAATTTAATGATTTGTAGCAATAAAGTGGTCTCAGACAAACGAGAATATAGAAAAATAATAACATCGAAGGGAAGTGGAGATCGGTCCCAGTGCCTGTGGCTCATCTTAGGTCACAATTAAGGTAAACTTTGACAACAGGGTCTGTTTCATACAACATAATTGAAGACATGTGATTATCTGTAACTGGGATATTTCAGATTCAGAAATGCACACTGATAAATCTAAGCATGAAAATACATTTGTTTATTTATCTACTTATTTATTTCAGATCATATAACCCATGAAAACAAAATTAAAAATGTTTATAATCAAAGTGGCCTCACTATTTTGTTGCATGACAACAATAGCAACTATAAGATTGTAGTAAATTTATTTATTGCCTGTATTTTTTTTTCCTATTTTGTAGAGATTATAGTCCAAAGTCTGTAATGTTAGACTTTTAACTGTAAATATAAGCCTCTACTTGAGATTTAGCATTTATCATTAGGGTCACAGAGCAAAATTTAATGAAATAAACATATAGACATCGTCCTTCATTTGTCACATGATGCACATTAAAACTGAGTAACATCAAAAGCTCAGAGATCTTTTTTGTTTTACTTTTCACCAGTTAATAATTGGGAGCTGCGGATAAGCGTGATGAGGTAACAATAGAGATAGGATACAGTAGGACACTTTTTTTTTTAAATTGGAACACAAACAGGGTCAGTAGATTTGAAATAATACAGCGTGAAGTAATGTGAAGACTGTACACAACCAGGGCAGTTTCCTTCCGGTGAAAATAAAAAGAGGGAAGGGGATCAGAACAGACAGTGGTGGGATGCACAGACCAGAACAGATCAGAGATCCAGCTGGTCGCAGAGAAAGAGAGAGAGAGAGAGAGGCAGACTGCAGATCATAAGAAAGAAACGCAGCAGATTATCTGCCGGGTGAGTTTCTTTTTACCACAAATTCTTAATTTGATTTATTTATATATTATTTGGTTTTGAAGAAGCTAAAGCAATGAAAGTTTTTGATCTCGTCGTTTCTCCTTCAGACGACAGTCCAACTTTTGGAAGATTCAGCCATTAAACCAAGAGAGAACAGAGTAACCTATTAATGGATGAAATCTAAAATCCACATCGACTGACTGCAGCCCTAACTCGGTGTGTGTGATGTGACCGCTGACTACACAAAATCTGACGCTGGTGCGCACGATGGAGGAACTTTTACGCGCACAGGATGCTTGGGCTCAGAACGTTTCCTGGTGCAACTCCAGTTATATAAACAGCACCGATGTAGGGAACAACACGGTAAACCCTTTAAAGCGAAACGAAGAAGTAGCCAAAGTGGAAGTTACTGTCCTGGTTCTGGTGCTGCTGCTCGCTCTGACCGGCAACCTGTGCGTCTTGTGGGCTATCCACACCACCAAGCACAGCCATTCTCGGATGTATTACTTCATGAAGCACCTGAGCATCGCGGACCTTGTCGTGGCGGTGTTCCAGGTCCTACCGCAACTCATCTGGGACATAACCTTCCGCTTTTACGGACCCGATTCCCTTTGCAGGCTGGTCAAATACCTCCAGGTTGTCGGCATGTTTGCGTCAACCTACATGCTGGTCCTGATGTCCATCGATAGATGCTTAGCGATCTGCCAGCCGCTTCGCTCGGTGCACAAGGGGAAAGATCGCTTCTGTGTGATCGCTTCTTGGATCCTCAGTCTGATTTTCAGTACCCCACAAGCCTACATCTTTTCTCTCAGGGAGGTCGGGAAGGGCGTTTACGACTGCTGGGGGGACTTCGTGGAACCCTGGGGTGCCAAAGCCTACATCACATGGATGAGCCTGAGCATTTACATTCTTCCAGTAGCGATATTAAGCATCTGCTACGGCCTGATATGCTTTAAAATATGGCAGAATATCAACATGAAAACCAGGAGGGAGCACTTTTTGGCTCTCACGCCGAGGCCATCCAAGGGCGCACATCCACTGTCACGCGTGAGCAGCGTCAGACTCATTTCTAAAGCCAAGATCCGCACCGTGAAAATGACATTTGTGGTGGTCATTGCATATATTGTGTGCTGGACTCCTTTTTTCTTTGTCCAGATGTGGTCTGCATGGGATCCTGCTGCACCAAGAGAAGGTAAAATCCCATTCGTCTGTTTTCCAAAAAGGCACAAGTGATGGAAGATAAATACATCATTTTGTAGATATATTAATGACTAAATACACTGGCTGACAGCTTTATTTCTCTGCTACTGTGTGAGGAAGTGTTTTGAGGCACAAGGAGCAGAATCTTGTACTCATGTTTGATTCATGGCACTGGAAATGTGTTGTCCATAAGCCCTTGGCAGATAATATTTCAGCACTAAATGCTTTTTGCATGCAAAGGTCATTGTCAAAAATATCTCTCGGAATGCATGAACATTCCCCTGTATCTTTGAGAACTGAACAAAGATTATTAAATCCAGACTTCCCATGAGTGAAACCAGATGAATGAGAATGTCACTTACAACCCTTATCAGTCTTTAAAACCACTGGGAACCAGTGCATCAAAAGGTTCTGTTTCAAGTTGTAGCTTATATAATATCCATTTAAACTTTTTTTTCTTCATACTATCTTCTCCTTTTCTGGTTAGTTTGCTATTAAAGAGGACATGAGCAGAAAAGCAGATGTGCTCCACAACTTTTAAATTGAACCACTTTGAAAAGTTGCATAAGTTCTTGTTCTGTTATAGATTTATATATTAAACAGTTTCAAAATTATTCTCTTATAAATATCTGAAGAGCTACACAAAATGGTTTGTGTATTCTAATTTGATGCATGATCTGTTGACTTGCTTGAAGCCATGCATCGTCTTTACTCCCATTTTCAGTTTTAGAAAAACTGCTTTGGTGTTTCAACAACCAGTAAATCCTTTCAAAATGTAGTATTAAAAAATCATGTTCCAGGTTCCATGTTCCGTGTTTTTGAAAAGACTATCCTCCTTTCTAATGTTGTTTGTCCTGATTGTTCAAATTAGTGCCAAAAGTTTTTTGGGTTTTTTGCAGACTCAAAAAAAGTCATGCAAATACACAACATCTACAAAGTAATATTGTTGAAATGAAGATAATCTATAAATACTCGAGATGTGCAATAAAAACAATAAAATGAATGACCTCTTGTCAGGTTAAACCAGTTCATCTTTTTTATCTTATACTGTAAGTCCAGCAAACAGACAATGAGGTTTTTGTCCCCATATGAAGCTAAATATAAAATCTAGTTTTCAAACAGTTAATTCCAAATAGAATTATGATTGCAAAAAGCCCTGCAGACATAGTCTTTCCTCTTTTGCCTTTTTTATGAATGTTACAATCATTTCAGGTCTGCAGGAAGAGAGTAAAGATACATCAAACTCATAAGACGTGACAATACCTGATACTGGTTCCCCAAGAACAAGATGAGATTCTGATAACATTTTTGAGAAAATTAAGAATTGTCTCTTTTGAGCATTCTTTTTTTATTATTTATATATTACAAATGCTATAATGACTGTCAGTCTTGGATGGTCCAGTCCAGATTTCAGGGATCCATTTATCTAACTTTCTGGTGCTCGTAATGTCCAAAAAGAATCAAAATGCCCCATTTTTCAGTTTGTACAAGTAGAATAAAGGTTTCAAAATATTAGAACATGTTTTTTTTTAAACTTCTGTTTATTATTGAAATATGTCAGGTTTGTATTTTGGATTGTGAATGACGAGCAATGATGAACACTGATGCATGATGAACAAAGTGCATTTCAGACTCACAAGACAATTTAGTTGAGTACGAGTAGGAAGATGTGACACATGAGCCTGATGAAAAACTGAAAATGCCACAATCCTATTCCATCTTCAAGGAAAAACCAGAAAACACAATTATTCAAACACTGATGATATTAGGCAACACGATTGAGGAAAAAGAGGCTAAATTTTTTTCTTATTCGATTTTGTTAATGTAAACTAATTTACTTTTGAATGTGTTTATTGTCTAACAAAACTAATGAAAGGGCGTTGTTTGTCCATTACATGTCTGCTTGTATACTGACAAACTAATTGGCCAGTATTCATTTTGTTATCAGTTTATTGATAAGAAACTCTACTCCGGTTAAAATTCATCAAACCCCTGCCACATTTTGGTTTTGAGAAATCTTTTTTTCTAACTGGAATAAATAAGAACATTTTGTTGAGACCCAGTCAGAGTCCCGGCGTGAATCTGATAGGGAATGTGCGGAGAGAGCTAAAGATTAGGGTGATGACAGGGAGGCCTTCTAACCTCAAACACTCATAATCAATGATAAAACAGTGGAAACAGGCAAAAAGATGGAAAGTAATGATAAGAACAGCTTGATTCTTGTAATGCCAGTAAATATTTGTCCTATGATTGTTGAGAATAAGCATTGATGACAAAAGATAAATAAAAACCTATTGTATAAACTAATACTTCTTTTACTACATTTGTTTTATTTCTCATTTCAACCAGACATTAACTTGTGGGTTGAATTAAATTTATTTTACATCTAAATTTGCCAGAGGTATGAATAATTTTAGGCTTAACTGTTCTTCACCAGACAAAAATCACAAACTGACTAACTGGATTGCACTTTTCCGCTACAAATGTGACTTTTACGGGAAGCAATGTTATGTTTTACTAATTAACAATCTGATGTCATAATGTCTCACCACAAAATCCCTAGTTTGCAGAATAAGATAGTGGACCAGTTTCTCATGGCCTCTTTGCCTGTTTATTATTATCTTTGTCCTATATGTCTGTTTCCAATGTGCCAAAGATTGGCAACTTTCTGAACAGGCTGCAAGTTAATCATACAGCCCACAAAAATCATTCATTTTGCTCCTCAGGTTTAATGTCAATGTTATAGTACAGCAAAATTAAACATGCATAAATTTAAAAAAGAACAACTGAATAAAAGTACTATATGGCGCATAAACTCTCTTGAGGTCTGACAGTCAACTTAAAGTAAAAGCCCCCCAAATAAAGATGACTAAAAAGAGATTAAAAGTCTGCACAGCCCCTGCAGTGCATATTTTGATACAAACCATTAAACAGACTTTGGGCAGCTACTGAAAAACCCTCATCACCTTTAGATTTTTTTTCCTGAATCATGAGGCGTCTGGAATGCAAATCAAAATGCGCTTTCTTCTTTTAATAAACTAATTAAAACTCCAATTCAATGGGGATCTTGAGATATATCTGTGTTGAGAATGTGTCCTTTTTGTCTATAATTGCATGTGGAAGACTTAGTAGAAAAATAGATTAGTTATTAAGACTCTCCACACTTCAAAATACCCTCTGGCAGGACATTAAATACCTCATTGCTTTCATCATTCTGCTCTGTGGCTGTGAAGAAAGAACTGTCTGAATATAGAGGGCAAGTGTGTAACTTGGAGTGCTGCATTATTATTTTGTGGATTACAAAAACAGTAACTACATCCATTATCAAATTAAACTGTCCATGCAAATTATTTGCTATAAATACGATTTTGAGATTGTCGTTCTATCAAAACAATTTTCATACTAATAAGTCAGAAAATGAAAGCATGAATATAAATTCTATGGTTTCAAAATATCCACCCATTTTAAGGTAAGACACAATCAGTGTATTTTATTCTGCTTTATCCTGCAACAGTAAATAACATTTACTTTAGGAAAACAAACAAAGTAGTGTTTTTAGATGTCAGCTCGCATTAAGAGGTCCTTCATTCAAATCCCCACCTGGAGTCTTCCTGCATGGAAATGCATGTTCTCCCTGTGCAAGTTTGGGTTCTCTCTGGGTGCTCCAGCTTCCATCCACATAATAAGAACACGACTCCTAACTAGCTTTCCAACTGGGTACAGGCAATGGATGGATGCAATTTAACCAGTTTATGAGATCTTTTCTCATGACATTTCAAAAGTACAAAAGTAGGTTTCATTCTAAATCTTGGTGCAGAAGTGTGAATAACTGAGCCTGGGCTTTCAATTTTACTGCAGATTCTTTGAAGTTTTTCCACTCTTTGTGGAGATGGGTGCAGGTTTAGTAGGTGAATATTTTTGATCAAATTATGAAAACTTTTGCTCTTAATTAGATGGGCTGGACATTGCTGAAATTATAAGATTGTGCAACCAAATTTGTAGAGAAAAAAATATTTATATTTTTTTGCAAATAATAGTTTTAATACTTCTTTTAACAATCATATTTTCCTTTCTCCTTCATTTAGTTGTTAAAAGTCATAGATATATAATAATGACAAAAAACACGGCCCACCATAATGTTGTTGTTTTGTTAATAAAATCCCAGAAGCTCGAGCGAAAAAAAACAACGAAAAACTTCACACTCTCTCAATTTTGGGAATTTAAAAGAACTGCATTCCATATTTCCATGACATCCTGCACCAAATAGTCTTTCAGCTCTGGACAGGCTGTTTGACTTATGTCTTAAACAAATGCCTCTCATACTTTCGGGTCATTTTTTAAACGCAGCACAAAGCAGAGAGCTTTGAGCAGAAAGCCTGGTCCTGTAGCTCAGCACTTGAGGGGTGAAAAAGACAATAAGTACTAAATCTCCCACACGCTATTAACGATTCAGAGAAGAAGAAAAAAAATATCTGGAAGTCGTCCATTTTCCACTGTTGAAGCTACTTTCTGCCTCAATGTGCTCTGCAGCTATATATGTAATCGGCTGAGTGGATGGGAAAATAAGGTGCTTTTTTCTCCCTGCAGGGCCTCTTTTAAAAACCCATTTGTCATCTCTGTGTCAGCTTGACGATCCTCTATTCGGCATCCATTAACCTTTTGTGTTTTTTATTAGTCCTGAATGTTTTGGAGGGTGTCTAATGCGGGGGTTTGTATATTTCTAAATGAAAAGCGATTTCAGTCCCAACAAGAAGGGAGATATATCAAACAGGGAGATAAAAACTGCCCAGTTTTCCTGCAAGCCACCGCCCTGCACATGTGAAATCTGTAAATATTAAATACATTTGAACCAATTTAAACAAGCTAAGCCACGTTTACTTCTAGAATATTTTATCACCACTAAATGTCTACAGTAAAAACAAAAGTATCATTCAGAGAAGCACTAATTTGTTAGACATTGTGTTGCAGACATACTGAACCGTTTGTTTACAGCCACAGACCTCAATGTATTTTACTGGGATAATATTTATTAGGATATGCAGGACTGGAGTGGGTTGATTATGTACTGTGACTCCATTGGTCACACAAGGCTTACCCCTCTGTGGGGCAAGTTCCTCTGCCCACTAGTTGATAGCTTCTGTATTGTCTAGATAACATTTTGTTGGATTTGAAATAGGAATATATGAAATATCTGCAAACGGTTATGTAGCACAGACTTGTAACTCTGGGGTTTTTATTGCTTAGTCACACTCCTATCTATGCTGTGGTGGTGCATAGATGGATACGACAGTCCTGTGAACTTCCATTCCTGTAAAAAAATCAAAAAAATCTAATGCCAGGATGAAAGACAGTATTTTTTCTAACATAATTAAACATAGTTAGGCATATGGATATTTTATAGCAGCTTTAACAAGAAACAATATAGCAAAAATAGTTAAAGATGATGAAAAGAACCTTCACAGCGTTTTCTAAAACCATTCAGTTTCAGTACATCAGTTACCCTGGTGAAATTATTCACAGCCTGCTTCCTAAACATGTGAAGCTGATTCAGCAGATCTGAACAATGGAGCTGCCAGTGCTTTGTTGAGCGTGTCGAATGAAGAAGAAAACATACATTCAGAGACCGTTGATCAAATGTAATGTTCTTTTTTTCAGCTAAAGCAAAGATTATCTTAACTGGCATGGAGGAAAAAATAGCAAAACCTGAATGTTTTTCTACAATATTTAGATGCATGGATATTGAATTTTAGCGAGAATAGAATAGAATAGAATAGAATAGAATCTATTTTGTAATACGTGCTATTACAAAATATATCTGTTTTAAATATAAAAAATTCTATTTTACAAAATAGAATATTTGTATAATCTATTTTTGTTGAAACATTGTGATAAAAATCTGTACATATTGTCTATATTTTTAGATATGCATATATATATATATATATATATATATTATATTCTATGTTGTAGAATATTGTATTATATTCTATTCTACGGAATAGAATAGTTTGTAGTATTCTATTCTATTTTGAAATACTCTTAAATTGAAACTTTATTTTTCGCAGATTATAAATTAGTTGAATTACAAATCAATGTGACTATTTATTCAAATTAACTGTTAAATTAATAAGGTGTCCTAACTAACTTTCCTGTCAAGTTGTATGCATACACCCATACTTTTTTAAGTAACCCACAGGTGTCCATAAGTTCTGCGTTAACACCCCGTAACTACCCCATAATTTCCAAACCATATATATATTGCCGTTACTGAAATATAAGAAAATGTTTAATAAAATGTTGTGGTTTGTTGTTTTAAATACTTTCCCTTTTGACTGACTGCAGTTTTCCTTTCCCTATAGACATGGCCTTCATCATCTCCATGCTGCTTGCTAGCCTCAACAGCTGCTGTAATCCCTGGATCTACATGTTCTTTGCTGGTCACCTGTTTCACGACCTAATGCGGAGCTTCTTCTGCTGCTGCAGACACTATCTGGCCGACTCGTCCTGCCGCTGCGACCAGCAGTGCAGGCACAAGAGCGGCTCCTCCACTTACGTCATCAAGAACGGCAGCAGTATGAGGAGTTTGACTCACACTTCCAGCACAGGCGGACCCGCGCACTGAGCCGGCAGGGAGCCATCTGAAGCTTCCCGTGCCTGACTTGATCCAGCAATCATGCAAGGCCTTGGTTGAGGCATTTAATCACCTACAGCAGAGCTGAGCTCGCCACGGCACAATGCTTGTTGTCAGCCATATTAAATTAAGCCAAACAGAGAACATAAACCTCCTGTCCGGAAACAGCCCTGCACCCTGTGATAACAGAAAGTAGAACAAAATGCCATTGTGTCCAAAATGTGAACTAAATGAGCTGCAAAGTGAAGTTCCAACCAGAGCACATTTAAATTTAGCAGGATGTGTTCAAACGTTCGCTCACGGCTCCAGTCGACTCTGACAGGACCAGACGGGACGGACCAGACTTTAATCGAAGATTCCAAAAACAAACTTTTCCTGATGTTGCTTTGAACAAACTGACTTGGTGGCTTTCGTTTCTATCTTTGGTAGGAGTAGGAGGAAAAGAATCACTGTTGTTTTCTGTGGCATGTTCAAACATATATATCTGTGAGATGACAAAATAGGACAAAATATTATATACTGGATGTTTAGTTAATGAGACTTGTCTACTATCTAAGGTCAAACAACTGTAAACATTCTTTACACTTGTTTGCAGTGTTTTTGAACTACAGTTTTATAGTTTAAGGGTGTATTCACACCTTACACATTCGGCCCACTTTAAACAGACGAGAATATGTTTCCCCTATTGGTCTGAGCCTTTTGTTTAGGTGTGAATACACTCAAGCGAACTCTGGTGTAGACTAAATAAGCGGACCTAGACCCACTAGGTGCAGAGGTGGTGTCAGAACAAACTCTGGTGCATTTCCCTTCTAAGTGTGAACACAGACCAGCCTCATTATGAGCCAACAACAGGACATACACGACATTTTGGAATTCATGAGCCACTGTTGCTGGGATTTATGGTAAAAATGAGCATGCTGTGGGCCAGGGCACACTGAGCATCTAATTCAGCTTGCAGCACACACTTGTGGACACACCATTCCAAAATTTGGAGTATCACATTGTAAACCCTTCATTGTTTGCTTTTTACATTTAAAATGATATTGCAGTTGTAGTAACAGCACAAATGTGCACAACAGAAATGCAGCATGTAGGACTTCCAGAGTTTTTTGTGTGTCTTTTGGGTTTGTCTTCTGTTCCAACCCCTCTAATTTCTGGCCACGTTGCTTTGTCTATAAAGAATAGTCCACTTGCAAAAAAGGGCAATGAAAAAGCAAATAAAAGAAAAAAGTCAGCTGTGTGTCCCAACCAAACACGCAAACAAAAGACTCTCCTGGTGTGTATACAACTTAAGACATTTTATCGCTGATGCTGATCCACATTAATATTTTTTATCCAGTTTTTCTCAGTTGCTTTTGCACATTTTTCTTAAAACAATTGAAAGCGATCAAACTTCCCATTTAATTTCCACGTCTACTTGCTAACTATTTCTACTATTTCTTCTTTGATTTGTTGTTCTGCACATACTTTTATAATCTCATGCAGTTTCTTATGTGCAATAGATGACTGTTACATACGTTTGCTCATTTAATGATGATCAAATGCATTTCTCTTCAGACCAGCTTGTCATTTCATCTTACTTGACTGACTGCATTTAAGAGTATTGAAATACTTACAAAACAACCATGAAGCATATTTCCAACATTTCTTCTGAAATTCTCTCAATGAATGTGTTCAGAATATATAGAGTTTCTACCACTTTGAATCCCTTTCAGGTTAAACCTGATTAGAGGAATGTGTGGGACTGGCTCATTTATATTGCAGCTAACAGAACCACATTAACTCAATCAATCACAAGCTGTTTTTATAAAGATTTGTTGTATGCACATTGGCATTTTTCTCACTGACTGACATTAAATCAAACTAAAGTTTTCTCACTTCAGATTAGAGTAAAATTAGTTCTACTCACTGATAGTTTTGGAAAGCGATAATAAGTTCATGAAATTCTAGTTTGAAGTCATTCATGCACAAACATTTTGGGTTTTTGTCCTGTTTGTTTTGGGGTTTTTTTGATATCCTTTTACCTGCTGCTTACTGCAGCTACTTGAAAGTTTGGCCTGTACCTAACAGAGTCAGATTTGGAGGCTGTTTTGCTCTCACACACAATTTTAGCCCTGTCCACAAATTTTCGGAGGGACTGAAATCGGAGCTTTGTGATGACCTTTCCTGCTTTTGTTGTCTGAAAAGCTCTCCAACTAATGTGGTGGTATGTTCAGGGTCATTGACTCAGGCCTTAATTTCCTACCTGTAGTCTAGTGATGTTGCTTCATTATTTTCCACGGAATGTTCTTTCCTCCTGAGCCAATCTGTTTTCAGATGTTTACGTCTTGCAGCAAGACCCCCAAAAATACAGTTCTGTCACTCCTGTACTTCACAGTTTGGATGTTTTTCTTAGGGTTGCAAAATTGATCATTTTTTCCTGCAGATGTGACGATGGAAATTATGACCCAACTATTTAGTTTCAATTTCCTCAGAGAACAAGACGTGGCTTCAAAAAGTAATTTTTATGCTGCCTTTGTAGTAATGGCTTCTTTCTGACAGAGCTGCCTTTCAGCTCATGTCAGCACAGGACTTGTTTTGCTGTCGATAATGACCCTCCTCTCACCAGATTCGGCCTGCATCTTCACATTGTCATTTTCTTTTGTTCAGAGATTGTTTCACACATTTTGCAAACAAACAGATGTTGTCTCTGGGGCTCAGAGCAACGCCAATGTCCATCTGGACAATCCCAAGCTGTTTTTACTTGTATGCCGTCGGCACCTTCAGGCACCCAAAACAGAACCAGGCTTTCAGAGAGCAACAGTTTTCAATATATTTTGCATTATTTCTTTTTAAGTTCACTTTCACACAAGAAAGCGGCGTGTCTGAGTCATCACCTCAAAACACATCCACAAGTGTGTCTCCAGATTTTTTTTATTGTTTTGCAGAATTCCTGAAAGGTTAATTAGTCATCAGGACTTTTATAAATTGTTTAAAGGTAGACTAATATAAAGGTCTGAATTTAAACAACTAAAAAAAACTAAAATATATATAGATCTATTTCATTAGTCTTTCTTTTAGTAGACAGAAATAATTACTAATACATTGATGATTATTGTTTTTAGATTTCCATCAACCCTAAAACAGAAAATATTTAAGATCAGACAAAAAAAGGCTGTTTTCTTTCACAGTGTATGTAATTATCTGTTTTCAATTGTAAATTAATGTATAAATGCATAAGTCACTTTGATGGTTTTTCAACTTTAAATCTGAAACTCTTTCACTGATAAAACTTTTTCCAGGATCGTCTCCTGCAGCCTTGATACGTGACATTGGTTTTCACAGATCTGTTGACTGGTGTAAATACTTATTTTTCAGAAAGTTCCTCAACTGTGCTGTTTTCTCTAAATGTTCTGAGATATTCACCATTTTACAAATCTTCAAAATGATGTGTGAAATGTGCCAAAGCAACTCAGAAAACACATAATAGGAATATTCTCTCCTGAGGTTTGCCTGATGTCCAATAAAAAAAAAACGTAACAGTAAAAAAAGAAAAATTGAATGTAATGTCTATGCATGGGTATCTGCAGTCGGTGGCATCTCAAAGCTCTGTGGAAAACCATCCTGCCGATTTGTTTGGGAGCCCTGTGTGTGAAAATAAATCATCCAGTTAATGATTCGAGTTAAATGGGATTAGACACATCAAAGGCTAACCTCAGGAATTTTGTCTAACCATCCTGCATTTATCCAGACTCGACTTCAAGTCAGAACATTGCTAAACCTCAGAAATGGTGAGAGCTGTTTTCCTCTGCTTTTCTTTTATACAGTAAACTGGTTTATAGTGACATAGTTGCCTGGTGACAGAAATCGAAAGCTCAAAACAAATAGAAGCAAACATCTAATTGGCATCCTTTGTGATTTTCAAAGCCTAATGTCACAAATTTAGATTTTATGTTACTGGATATAAATTGCTGAACCCATAGTTATTCATACTGCTGGCAGAGGTACCCATAGAAATGTTTTAAAGCAACATACCTGGAAATATTTGAAATCATCTTAGCAGCAGTAGTTCGATCAACAAATGAAACCATTCCTAAAAAATTCCAGAGCTGCTAGTGTTCAAACTGCAGAAAAATACTTTTTTTTACCATAGGTGCTGTGTGGTCCCTCTCATATATTGCTTGCTTTAGTGGTTATGAACTGTATGTCAATGACCAAATTTTCCTTAAAATAGCGAGACAAGCCCATATGTCCAGACCCTGTTGAAATAACTGAGCTTTCACTCCCGTTTCAAGCCAGAATTACTGCCGTGAAATGGTTCTGACTACAATTTGTGACAAAAGTGTACTTGGATTGTAGCTCAGTGCTGAAGGAATTATCCCAAATTATGGACAACATTGGAAGAGAGCCATAGAGTGGCTCGATCCAGCCCCTAAAAGCAATTACGAATTCTGTTTCTCCACTTATGTGTTATTTTGATCAGCACCAGTCATATGCATTAAATCAGGGGTCAGCAACTCCAGGCCTTGAGTGCCACTATCCTGCAACTTTTGGATGTGTCTCTGCTCTAACACATCGGGGCAGGATTGCTGATAAAAGTTGCAGATGTTTGTTGATTCTTATTCAATATTTCCACCATAAAATTGTTCCATCTTTTAAGAAAGTGCACAACTTGCCTACTTCGGCTCTTAATTTGTAACTTCTGAGAGCAAAATAATATACTGTGGATTTGTTTATCTCTATCTTGACTGACTCCATTTTTGTTTTCTTTTCTTTTTTCCACTCTACATGCATCTTTTAAGAAAACTCAAACACACTTAATAAACATGATTCGTTGTACATTAAATGTGCAATATTGTATGTGGTTGGTTTCAGTGAAGATGGAAAAAAAGCAAAAACACTTTGGTGATTTCACAACTGAAAGATATTTAACATTGGATTTGATCTTTCATCCTAATAAAGTCGATTTTAACTTGGTTGTTTAACTGGTTTCCTTTTTGCTGTGTATAGAGCTTTGTAAATGTGTTTTTGATTATGTCCTTTCAGAAATATTCATACACTTATGTTGTCTTTAAATGAGAATAATTATATTTTATTTCACCATTAATAAGCTATTTTAAGCTATGTGATAAAAAACAAATCAATCACTTTCATAATTTATGAAACTATTTAGCCTAAAGGATGGATTCCTTCCCACAAACCAAATGTTATTTCATATTTAATAGGGCATGGAGGTTCTGTATATATTTTAGATTAAATGTATTTAGCATCACAAAATGATCTACATTAGTCAATATTTTTTCTATTGTTGAGAAAACATTGAAAATTAAACAAAGACAAAACAAAAATGCTTACAAATACTAAGAAAATTTAAGAAAGTGTGTTTTTGTTAAGAAATTCAACAGTAAAATTGTTATTTTAGTTGAAGTCTAACTTTCCTAAAAAATGCTTCTCGCAATAATTTAAAGAAGGCAAGTTTTACAGCCTATATTTTTTTCGTTCCAATAGGTGACAGAATTTAAGAACAGAGTGGAGGAGCAAATAAAAAAAGAGACATTAAAGATTTCAAAACTGCCTTTGGTCCTTTCTCTCCCAACAGCTGACGCCAAAAAACCCCCGAACTGAGCATCTTGCTTTGGTCTGGAGTCAACTTTTATCTCACTAATGGAAGTGACTAAGTCTTCTGCTCATCCAAGTCCAAGAGCTTTATTTTATATTTCTCAGCTCAGCAAAATCTTGGCACCACACCTGTGATTCCTGACACAATGACTCAGAGACTGTAAGAGCGTTGGTTCTGGTTCAGTTTGGTGATTCTTTAGTTCTGTTTTTCTTGACAGAGATCAATGCTCATTTCCAGCTTTTTGTGAAATCAGTTTTTGTTTTTGTTTCGCTTGATACTGGTCACATATAATGGGGAAAAAATTGGATTTGGGCCACTCCAGGCTGCAATGTAAACATAGCCTTAGTCTCTGAAGTCAGCAACTTTCAGGAAATGAGTAATCAGAGGATGCTGATAAATGCGTCATAAGGAAGCTTGTAATAAAACAGGAGTTGAGTCATTTCAGACAGTCTTAAATGTATTCTGTAGCTTTCCTTGCCCCCAATCCCCAGATTAGAGAAAGATGGAGAATGTAAACTATCTGTTCCTGTAAATATGAGTATCTCCCGGCTGGAACTGTTTTCACTTTCAAATGTTCAAACATGGAGTTGTTCTACTCAATAGATTGGTTAAAAGGTTAGATTGGAGGACTTTGTCTAGCTCCGCAATTAAAACACAATATGACAGATGGATAAGAAAGGACTTCATAAATCATAAATTTCTGTGAAGATTATTTCTGTCACGATAAAGTCAGGCACCCTGGTTTGAATGCCGATCCCCGTGGTATTCTATCAGCTGCAGAATGTGGGAAATCCTGTGTATCAACAATAACAAGCTTCCATAGGAAATACCAGTCTGAACAGCTGAAAGCAACAGTTTAATCTCAGGACAAGGCCCTGCTGATGAACTCACATAAAATGAGAAACTGGATCCTGTACCTTAAGCACACCTTCTTGTTCTCTGACTTTTTTTTATTTTCTCTATTTTCTGCACTGTAGAAGGTGTTTAAGCTATCAGAATCAGTTAATACAAGCAAGTGGATAGAGAAGAGTGACAATGAAGAGCAGTTGAAGGAGTTTTCATCTCTAAACTTTATAATTATGGTGCTTGTGTGTTTTCAACTTGGAAATCTGCAGAATGTTTTCACACTTTTGCATCAGAAGATTGAAATTAAAGAGGGACTGTGGTGCAAGATAATTCATGACGCATAAAAAAGTCACTTTTTTCTTTTGGACAATGAAAAAATACTAAATAAATGACATTATATTCCAAGATTTATTGTGTAGGCTCCCTTTAAAAGTGCTCAGAAATATATTAATGATGATAATTTACTGATAGCTGTAAATGCTTCTTGTAGGTAAAATAATCATCTTTAATCTACTTATTCAAGCTTCTTTGAGGATCCTAAATGTCATTTAGATGTCTGGGTTGTTACAGAAACCATTTTCACAATAAAGAAACCAATTCCTGATTGGTTCTCATCAATGTTCTGTCAAGACAGCACATAATTATGCACTCGTTTGGAGTATGACTCCAAAACATCATGATCCTTAAGGACTGTAATCTGTGGTGGAAAATCTCGCTGATGAGGAACATAAATTAGGGAGCCTTTCAGATTAGGTGGAGGCCACTCATCCAATCATGTAACCAAAGTTAAATAAGAAAGATTGTTTATAAATGCTTAAAAACGGAAAATGTGATAACTGGAACCTCCACTTTATTGTCAGAAGGGAAAAAGTACAGCCTGTCTCATACAAAGAGTCATCAAAATTATTTCAGGCTATGGGCATTATTTTTAGTGATTACACCAGTGCATAAACTACATGAAGCTCTAAAAAGATGAGCATTTTTCACATTCTCAGGTATTTCGCTGAAATTGTATAATGCCTTGCCAAACTATTATCCTTTTATCTTTTTTATATTTTGTCCCATGAACTCCACTAAATTAGTCTCACTGAGGTTTTATGTCATTTATGCTTAACATAGTTTAAAATGTAAGTACATGTCATTTACAAGTTCCAAGCTATGTTTTAACAAATAAAATCTGAAATAGTGCTGAGTAGATCTATACACAACCCCCTTTACTCTGACACTTCTAAATGAAATCATGTGCAACTAACTTCTTCAGAAGTCTAATCTAAATACTCCATCTGTGTGTGTGTGTGTGTGTGTGTGTGTGTGTGTGTGTGTGTGTGTGTGTGTGTGTGTGTGTGTGTGTGTGTGTGTATGTGTGATATAATCTCACTAGCAATGCTGATGATCTACATTAGTGTCTCTGGAGGAGCTGCAGAGAAGCAGTTCATGAGTAGGAGAATTGGCTGACAGGTAAACAAGTTGGTTTGCATTTTATGGAAGAGTGGCAATAAGAAAATCAAAGGAAGAAATGTTTGCAGGATGCAACAAGCCATGTAGGTGACACAGAAAACAAGCAGGAGACCTGATTTGGGCCAAATGAGACCAAACATGGATCTTAATAGCCTAGCTTTCCACAATATGGGAAAAGACTTAAACTGTACCTCACCCAAAGCGTATCATCACCAAAGTGGTGCAGGGATGCTCTGTTTAAGTAGGGGAAGGGAAGCTGATCAGAGTGAATAGGAAGATAAGAAAGAGGATGTACCAACCTAGACTTGCCAGCTAGGATTTTAGCTGGAGGTGATTGTACAAACTATTAAATCATAGGTCTAAATACACACACCACACTTTTCACATATGTATTAAATGCTCTATAGCACAAAATCAATATTGAATTCATCAAGGTGTGTTGTTTATAAAAGGACAACGTGAGAAAAAGTTCAAGGGGTATGAATACTTTTTTTTCCCCAGACACAGTATATATTATTTTCATTAAACAGTCAAAAGTCAGTGCTGCTTATATTTCAGTCCACATAAACAGAACTTTGTCCAGTCTGTCTCTCGGGTCATTCTTTGGCCAGGTGTATACCTAAACCTCCACAACATTTTCCTGCACTCGTTAGGAACGGGACCACAGCAACTTGCAGCATGATGTCCCAGAAGCTGTGTATCCAGCGGTTACCGATGAGGACACAACGAATACAGGGCCGGACCATCCTGTCGCAGAAAAGGAAAACACAGACATTACATAGGTCAGCTGGAAACATCCAGATACAGTTTATGTTGAAAAATAAACCTTAAACATCCACTTTACAGTGCTGTGTGGAAGTATCTTCCTCCATGCAGATTTATTTTTTTCTGTTATCGCATGTAAACCTTTTTCCAGAAATGAAAAACCAAAACAAACTTAATTAGTTTTCAAATGATAATTTAATCTATTGATAAATAAATCAAAACCCACCATTCAGATATTGTTTGTCTTATAGTTATTTTAATAATCTTGAGCATTAGTGCAAAAAAAAAGGAACAAGGGGGAAAATACTTTTTCACAATAATGCATTTTTGATTTGCTTTATTTTGAAAAGTTACATTGTTAAAGCAATTTCTTAAATGAAGCAGAAAAAAACAATCAACCTACCAAATGTGGAAGCAGCTGAGGAGGCCAAACAAAAGACCAGAGATAGCTGACATGGGAAGGGCCAGCAGAGCGGTGACTATCCTGTAAATCCAGACCCTGGACACTTCAAACAGAGCATTGCTCCAGATCCAAACTCTGTCTCCGCTACGCACTGATGGCGGCTCAGCTATCACATCCTCAAACCCTACCTTTGAGTCAAAAAGACTAATTCAGTCATCATGAACAGTTAACACTGATGAAGCGCTTTATAAGCCAGGGAAAAATCACTGTTTATGGTGTTTTTTAAATCAAATTGTTTAGCTGAATTACAAATGCACAAAACTTTAGTAACTTGTAGTAACTTTACTAAGTTACTACAAGATTGTCTTACCTTGAGGCAGTCATTGATACTTTGGGCATCCCTTGAAGTAATCAGTGGTTTTGTATCACTGATTTCCACCAGAGTGGATGTGTGAATGTTTTCCTCCTCCTCCAGGGAGGGTTGGGCTCTCCATAACGTCTGCGGTTCTTCCCCATCTTCAGACTCTTCAAGGTCACTCGAATCCCCCAGATCAATTTCCACTTCCTCCGAATCTTCGTCTTTCTTCAGGGTATCCATTCAAATGCCTGATAAATACAACAAAAAAGGGAGCAGAGAGGGTCGCCTGTCACTTTCCCAACAGCCCAGACAGAAGGCCACTGACCGGACCCTTCCAGTTGGCTGAGCGCTGAGGTTATATTGGGAACGTTACAGTGGCCTGGGTGGTATTTACAGCTGGTATTTCAAGTGAAGATCATTTTCCTATGCAGCGTGGAGGAAAGAAGGGTTTGAGGAGGATATAAATACTTTAAACATGATCGTGGCTCTGTTAGTACTGAAACACTGTAGTTTAAATGTAGTCATGGAAACAAAACCAATGCACATAAATATGCACACAAGTACAGAGGCAATAATGAAGTATTTGACCAAAGTCTTCCAGATTCTAGGATTTCATTCATTTCACAAACTCCTGGTTTTATTTATTTGTTCAAGTAGGCAGGGCAGGCACTTGAAGCATGAGACAATACTGCCCCCTTGTGGAGGGAATCCGCCACTTCAAGTGTAAATTCAAAACGATTTTAGCGTGGCCTACGTTTTGGAGCAACTTCAATAAGTTAATATTTTTCAAGTACCTATACCTATACATGAATTTGATAAGTTAGAACATCCTATTTTTAGTTTCTGATAATATTTTATGTTCATGCTTTGAAAATACTATAACTCCCAACTGTTTTACCTAAAAATGTGATTATGGCATTATGTGTGCATGTCTAGAGTAGAACATCTTTATAAATAACTAAATAAATATTGCATATTTTCTGTCCTCTCTTCGTAAAATCCATTCATAAAAATACTCAAGCAGAACCCAACAGATTCACAGGGAAAGTTGGTGCCACCACCAGCTCCCCTCTGTGGTATCACTGGAAAATCACATGAGGCGATTGGAAAAATCTTGAGTTCCACTTATATATATATATTTTTTTTTTTTTGCATGCATGCATGCATTTTCTCCATCTACTGTCTAGGTCGCTATTGTCATACATTTAAAAAGATCTTTCCTCTTCCTTCAACTTTGGACCCATTTACAGCTCCTTATTAGAACACAACCCACTAAAACTTAGGTTATTCTGCAGCCTCTCATCCTTTCAGTCTCACAAAAATGAACTAATTCAGTAGATGCTCATGTAAAATTATTGTGAGGAATTGTGCTTCAGATTAACTTGAAAATAATGTTGCCAGATATGAAAACATACAGGCTACACTTTCAGTGCTCTTAATTTTACTGCATCCCCAAAGGGATAAGAGAAAATAGAACCAAGATATTTCCATTTGAAAAAAAAATCCAAATTAGTTGTGCACAATGCATCACTGTAAGTGCGAGACAAGCTGTACATTAAGCTACTGTTGTGTTTGCTTTGACCACTGGAGTGTTTCCATGGTAAGGATAAAGTCAGATCACTGGATGGAGACAGAAAGAGGACACGGAGTATTGATGGCAGGGAATTTCCTGACTCGGTGCAGGAGACGAAGGCATGCTAATGGACTGCACACCTAACCAGATGGAGCTTGTTTGTTTCCGGCTGCACAGGTGAGGTCGACAAAGTGTGTGTGTGTGTGTGTGTGTGTGTGTGTGTGTGTGTGTGTGTGTGTGTGTGTGTGTGTGTGTGTGTGTGTGTGTGCGTGCATGTACGAGAGCGTGTCAGTGTCTGACTGAAACAAAATGGAGCAAACCCTGAGAAAACAATGACTCATCTCACAGCTCTGATATAAGTAAATTAACTAGATTTCTCCAGAAAATTAACTATTTCCATGCTAAGCATCTACAACAATACTAACTTTTTTTTTTTTACAAATTTACATAAATAATATTAGATGACAATAACAATAACTAATACAGCTCCGTAACGTTAACTTCCTAATTTGAGATTACATAAATGTTCTGTAATCTCCCGGCTTGGATACATTGACTGTGTTTCATTACTTACCTGTTCAGCTAATATTAACCATCCATCAGTCCTTATAAAAGCTTAGATTCATAATTCTTATACTAGATCAAATGTCAAAAGGAGGTCATACATGGTAGCCTTGGCTTTCAGTCCACATATTTTACTTCCTGAAATTCAGTTCTTTGTCTTTATAATCACATTGTGATTGGTGCAAGCAAATAAAATGATTTACATTTTTCCTTGGTGGTGCTCAGCGACGACATCTCCTTGGATATTGTCTTAGATCTGGTGATTATGAGAAGCTGCAACTAATAACTATGTTTTAGAAGCTTCATTAGTTAGTAAATTTATTAGTTAGTAAATAGCTAATGAAGCTAACATAAACAAGAAATAATATATATATATAGAAATTACCCTTTGTTAAAAATAGTGAAATCTTTAAACATGAATTCATTTTCTCTGGGCCTTGCAGATATGCGACATGGTGGTGAGATTGGGAGTATTAGAATAAATATTTTTTTGCTTGACTCCAAGGAGTCGATCAACAAGTGTCTGTATCCTTAAGTAATCTTCACCAGGCCCATTCTCCTAACATAATGCCTGCGTCCTCCCACAATGTCCATACAACCTCTGGTAGCACCACATGTCATTGTCACTCTCCAGACTTGCTGTTCTGAGTCTGACACACCGGAATACAATGTAAGACAGGCAGCAGCTTCTGTCTTAAATTTGTCTGAAATCTGTCTGTAATTTACAAAAATGTGGCTCAAATGTTGCCGTGGTGATTCTTTTCTAATGTCACTCAAGCACCTTTTTTTGAAACAGTTCCATGATAAACCCGCAAAGACAAGCCCCATTCTGACCTAACTCTTGTCATTTACAAACCAAGCTAAATCACAGTGATTTGATTTTAATCAAATTAATGCCATAGAGTGGAGGAAATATTAGTTTGTTGCAACAAGAGCAACAGTTCAACACTAATTAAAGCTGATACCGTCTGTTGCCAACATCAGCAGCTTAAGTGGGGCATGTTGGATGTGCCACCATGTTCCTGCTCAGCACCTGTCACTCCAGCTGTTTGCAGAACAATAGGTCAGACAGACTGTCACATCCATTTAACAGTGTTCATCCTGATCAAAAAAAACAACAACTTCCAGTGCTGTTCCACATTGCTGCATAAATACGGGAAAATGAATTTACGTCTCTAAGAATTGCCATAGAAAAAAGTGGGTCCAAAATAAGTAAGCTATACAGAATGCTTATTAGAGTCAACTAGTAAGTTACTTGACAATCTGATCCTTAGCAGTTGTTTTGTAGTTCTGCAGTTTAACATGTATTATATGAGTTGCATAATGTCTTGCCATTTCCAAATGTTAGTTGTTTTTACAATTTGGGTTTTCCAAATGTCCAACGCATAAAACAAGATCATCTCAAACTTTTTTATAATTATACCTTTATATGTAGACAACATGGCTCCTTTTCTATTCTTTGAAATCAAGTTATTTAGTGAAATGCTTACAGCAGTCAGAATCCAAGTTTACAGCTTAAAAATCATTGATGGGGAGGAGAGGTTCTCCAATTATTAGCTAAAAATCTTCTAAAATTATTTCCCAAGATGCAAAATAATACTATACAAGTTCACCCTTTTGTGGGTTTGTAATCTCACAGCAGAGATTACAAACCTGAGCTCTCTAAGTGAGCTCTGATAAGAAACTTTACAGACTGTCATGTTTTATATTTGCTCAAACCATTTGAGGGTTTGAAAAAATAATGTTATTCACTCCTTCAAATAGCAACATCAATCACCTTCTTTCCCTTTGAATCCTCAGGAGTGACTGTCTCATCACCTTTACTGTGCATTATTCATCATCGTGTGCAATAGAGCAGCTCATCAACTTTAAATTAAACAGGCATCACAAGGAGATTAGACCTTTTTCCTTAGATTTAGTGTTAAGGGCAGCCACAGTCAATCAGGCTCAAAACATAAAGTCTTGTTCTCTGAAGGATGGGGTTTATGTTTGATCTACTATGAATGAGATTCGCAGGGGAGAAAGAACGTTTGTAATTGTCCTGATTTAATTAGAGCTCCCACTAAAGAGAGAGGTTTTTTGATTTAATTAGCTAATAGTAAATTACAGACACGCCAAAACAGTAACCTTTGGAAGTAATAGATTTGTTGGTTTTCTCACATTATCCTGTCTTTAAGTAATTTTCCTATGGTTAAGGACAGAAGAACTGCTGAGCATCAAACCTGTGAGGAACCAGAAATTACTGGTTATTATTAAGTTTCACATTTACATGGAATGAGACAATGGTGACCAATGCAGCACTGGCAATGCTACAATACCAACACCTTCAAGTGAGTAAAAGTGTGGTGTGAACACTCTACAAACTGTCAAGTATAGTAGTGGCAACATCATCCTGTGGGACTGTTTAGCTGCCAGAGAAACTGATGATTGGTAAATAAGGGGATGGGATAATAAAAAAGGAGGACTACCTCCACATTAGGACTACCTCCAATTTTGGACACAATTGTGTTCTCCAGAATCTCAATGTTTTGCATTATGTTTATTTTGTTTGCTATGTGTTATACCTGTTCACATTTTGATTTACAGATAATTTTATGTTGGAATAATTTGTGTTCATTAGTCTATTCCTCTGCCTATTTCTGTCCATTTCTCTATTTGCTGGGGTTTTTTTTCAGTATTAAATCATTCTACATCTTTAAGCTCCTGGCAACTCATTGTGTTTTAAATGACTTCTTTTTTTTTTAAATGAATAGTTCGAATCCACCATTAACCGTCAAAATGATCATGAACGTTATCAGCACAATATGAACTTCTGACATCAGGGTGCAATGCTTCTGGAAGTGTAAGTGATACTAAAGTAAACCTCCGTTGGAAAATCATATCATATTTGTAGTTGTTCATTTTATTGCGCTGCCTTTGATAACAGCACTCTGATTCACTGTCATCAACAAAGCAGTTCTGGTAGCTCTCTTCAGCACTTACATGGATTTGTTTGCAACCAGACACCATAAAATGGCCCACTGTTATCTCGTGATGAACACATCCAGGGGTCAATAAAAAGGCATCTTAGTTGCTGTTTGTACAAGTCCGTGCATGTTTTTCTTCAGGGTTTTTTTTTTCTTTTTAAAGCCTGTCAGAAGGTCTGGTTCACCATTGACACTCTCAGCTATTTCTGTTGTCTCTTTAATATCCCATAAAAGCAAGATAGATTTTTACATAACGCAATATGTAATCAAGTTATTCATGGACCGTTTTTTTTTTTTAGAACATCCCTGGGAAGTTACAGGATTTGCACAAATTTAGCTGAGCATGCTCGTTCTATTTGTCAGTCTGGACTGGTGTGTCTGGCTGATGTTATCCCCTCAACCTAATCTGTGTGGCACAGAGGCAGACATGGTCTTAATATTCACTGCACAGGCATCAGCAGCTTTGATAACAATCTGTTTTCATGAGAAAACTTGACTAATCCAGTGGTGAATCCAATCATTCCGCCATAAAAAAAAACCATATCAATATGATGCAACTATTAAAATAAAAAAACTCTAAGATGTGCTTATGTCACTACACACAAATGGGCACCAAAAACACACATCCTCTGTTGCAAAATGGCATTTTCTGCTTACATAACCATGTGCTAACTAGGCTCAGTTTTGATTACAGACGTTTTACAAGCAAACACATGAAATTCAAGTTACAGGCCACTGAGCTTTTCATTACAAAGACAAAATATTTCACATTAATTAGTCAGCGCTGCTGCGTTTATGTTTTGTCAATACTATTATAATACTCACCATGGAATCCATAAATATTCTTACAGTTACTGAAGACAATAAATTGAAAACAAAGTTCTTGTATCTGTGCTGTTGTTCATAAGTTGTATATATGTTAAGCTACAAAGTTTGACATAAATCACGTTTTTAGCTAAAGTTAAAATCACATGAGAATATAGAAAGAATTCTGGAAAATGATAATTTTTTAATTGTGTTTTAAAGACCAACAGGAAGTAGCACTTAACTGTAAAGTAGATGGAAAAGAAAACATGGCATAAGAATCTCTTACAAATAAAACTCTGAAAAATGTGTTGAGGATTTTTGTTTTTATTCAAGGTAAATACTTGGAAAAATGTCGACCTTTTATTGAAATTACAGCTGCGTGTCTGTTTGGCTTTGTCTTTACACATTTTAACCCTGTTCTCTTCAAAATAACTCAAGCTCAATACAATCAGATGTAAGTGCATGAATACAGCAATTTGTAACTTTTTCCATATATCTTCAATTGAAATTTGGTCTGGACTTTGACTGGACCATTCCAGTCAAAGTCCAGTCAAAGTGAATATACTACCGTTCAAATTCACTTTTTACTGTTGTACACTACACCAACAGGTTTACTCAGAGAGATTATATGACTGTTTATTGATGAAATGTAAAAAAAAAAAAGTAAAATTAAAACTGTATAAATTAAAACTGTATAAGCTAAAGAGAAATGTACCAAGGTGAATGATAATCTGTTTTAAGAAAAAAAATTCTAAACAAAAACAGATTCATATAATTATGTAAAAGATCATAGCTTTTCTATAATCATTAAATTCATAGGAAAAGAAAAATATTTTAACAAATGATCAAGTAATGACTTGCAGAATATTGCTTGTATTTAAATGAAATTATAAAATAACATGCTCTCTTTAGGCTGTAAAAATATTTTTACAAAAGGAAAAGTGATCCACTTTTAATAATTAGATCCCGAATCCAATCTACAAGATCTATGATTTGTATGTAAACCTGTTGACTGATTCAGACTTCCGAACTAACAATATTATATACACAGACAAACTAGAACTACTTGTTGTAGTTTCTAAAAGTAGAGTTTGGTTGGAAAAGCATTAATGACTTTATGATCATTTCAGAGGTTTTACGGATTTTACAGTATCAAGTTTTAAAAGACACGACAAATTATGTTTTTCATATTTTTGTGTGAAGATTTGCTGGTAGTAATTAAATCATGCTGTTTTATATGACTTCTACACTCCAGCATGTTATCAACATCGTGTCAAAGCTGTGAGGTACATCTAGTTCAACTCTTCTGGAATCTGACCTGGTATCCTAAAGCCAGTCTGCCCAGTTTGATCCAGAGTGATGGTTCTGGAACTGGGCATTGCAAAGCTTGCACGTGTCTCTATCGTGCAACTGGTCCTATGGAGGAACTGAAGGAAGTTTTCATGGCCCGAGCCCTCGTGGCTGGAAAAGGTCGGGCCTGTTGGGTATGTTGAGTAGCAGCGCCTCAACTTGCACAGCTCCTCACGGATCTGTCTGTTTAGAAGTCCGTAGAAGAAAGGATTCATAGCAAAGGAAGAATACGCCAACCAGGTCACCACTACCTCCAAGTCATTAGGGGTGTGAGGTTTTGAGTTCAGTATCAGATGGAGGTGGAAGGCAAAGTAAGGCAGCCAGCAGATTAGAAACTGGCCAACAATAATAACAAGGGTCAGAGCAGCTTTACTGCCAATAAAAGGCCGATCTCTTGTTATCCTGCGAGGGGCTTGGTGAGTTGTGACGATGGTCGTCTGACTGTTTATGGAGTCTGAGCGGTGCTTGACCTGAGTGTTCGTCCATGAGGGCAGAGGCCCGTGCTGCTGCGCCGCCACTCGGGCCACCTTGTACACATTGCAGTAGACAGCAAAGATCACTACAGCTGGCAGACAGAAACAGGTGACGCTGAAGAGAGCAGAGAAAATACGCCTGTGGTCCTTGTGGCTCCAGTGAAGAGAGCAGTGTGCAGCACTGATGGACTTCAGGCCGTAAGACGGCCATCCGAAAACAGTGGAAAAGCCCAGAATGGCTGAAGCCACCCACACCATCACCACAACAGCCAAGGTCAGCTTCAGGGTCATCTTGACCTCATAGCGCATGGGGTGGACAATATAGTAGTAACGTTCCACACTGATGGCTGTGATGGTGAAGATAGAGGCAGCTATGAGGATTACGTTGAGGAAGACGTAGATCTGGCACTCCAGCACAGTGAACAGGACCTCGGCAAAGTACGGCGAGCTGGACACAATGCCGAGAGGCATGAGCAAGATGGCGCACAGCAGGTCCACTGCACAGAGGTGGCACACGAAGGCAAATTTCCTGAGATGAGGGGCTTTGATAACGACCACCATCACTGCGGTGTTGGCCAGAAGTGCAAGAACGTTCAGGGTCACCATGAAAAGCAGTCCTGTCAGGTTTTTGAATCGAGTCAGCGGGTTGGGATGTGTGCCCAGCTGCCTGCTGGGAGCAGAGGCGTTGGGCGCCCATGTTGAGGTGCTGTCATTATACTCGGAGGTGAAAGCAGTGCTCGACTCCTCCATCTTTCATATTGAAAGTTTCAAAGAAGATGTCTGCACTCCTGTTTTCCCCATCAGCTCCAAGGATGTCTTAGAAATAAACATCTCTTCACTCCTGAAAAGAGGAATAAAAAAGTCCTTTAGGCACATTTTTAATGAATTTCACATGAAGAGTTAACAGAATCGAAATTTTCAAGCTATTAAAACATTCACTAAACATAACATTTGTATACTGCTGTCCTGTATGTTTGACAGTCAGTCCTCTACATGCTCATTAATACAGCATCACATAAGGATTGCCATCTGTGGGTTGTTTCTGTGTGCATCTGTTCAAATGGGACCAAAATTCAAATTCTTTTGGTTTAGTGTTTCCAGATAAAGCTCAGTGAGTTTTTTTTACCTGTCAAAAATAGAAACTTGCTGCTTCTTCTAATACCTAAAAGCAACCCAAAACAAACAGATTGAGGGAAGTAACACCAGAAGAAAGAGCTAAAAAAGGGTGATGGTACAATGAAAAAGTCTGTGAAAAAGCTTTTGCTCCTTCACAGATTTCTTCTTTTAGGCTTTTTATTAGACCTAAATGTTTAGATAATTGATGAAGCTATCATAGTTTTTTAGATTACAAACTTCAAAATTAGGAAAAAAGATAATCTGAAGAGGACTTTATCTTCACTCTTCTTGCCTGAATTGTTTTTATTGAATGCATTCATCCATGATGTGGTTTTAAGTGCCAATGGCCTGTTTTTGAATCTCAATCCAATTTTAAACCAGACCTTGATTAAGCCATTTCAAAATCTTAACTTATTTTTCTTAAGTCATTGAGATGTGGCCTTCCTGGTGTGCTTCATATTATCACCCTACAGGAAGAACATCCAACAACATTTTCTGATAGCAACCAGAAATTATGGTTCCATCATTTATGACAAGTCAACTGACTGCAAAAGGTGCACAACAATCCTACACCATCATCATGTTTGATTGTCAGTCTAATGAGGATTTTCACAAGATGTGATGGAAAACTGACCTTTCAAAAAGTTATGCTTTTGCTTTGCCAGTACAATTTTTTTTATCCCCCTAAAGGGATCACTGAGATATTTTAGGCGAGAAGTGAGAAGGGCTTTGTGTTCTTTTAGGTCAGCGCTTATTTTCACCTCCGTGCTCTGTGTGGCATGTGTGCCATTTTTACCCCATCATTTTTTTTTTACTGGTGAATCAAGAACACCGACCTTAACTGAGACAAGAGAGCCCTGCAATGATTGAGATTGAGATATTGTCACACTGAGGGATGTTCTTTGGTCAGCCACTCCTGTGAAAAGGTCATCACTGATCTATGTTTTGTCCATTTGTGGATGGATTGTTCTCACTGTGATTCACTGGAGTCCAGAAGCCATAAAAATGACATTTTTCAGACTAGTAGATGCCAGTGAATTTGCTTCTCATCTGTCCTTAAATTCCTTCAGACATGATGTGTTCTTTATTAAGCGTTTTTGCCTACTTTATGTTATCAGCTACATTCTATTTGAGCAATTTCTCAACTGTGAAAGTCAAACTGAAGACTGAACCAAACAACGTTGTTAATAGTAATTAGCAGGTGATGTTGTTTTCCGTTTACAAGTAAAACTGCATTATTATTGAAAACCACTTTTGAATTGACTCAGGTTGATTCCCCTTCAATTTAAAGTAATTGGATTATATAAAACAAAAGTGGGATATAAAAAATCTCAACGAAATACATCTATTTTTCTCACCTGGCATTTCAGATATCTTAAATGTACGTCTTTATACGACAACAAATTTAATTGTTTCAACATTCATGTGTTTCTTGGTTTCAATAGTACTTTTGTTATGTGAAATATAATTCTTACTTGAATAAACTTAGATTTTAAAAACATGGGATGCAGTTGTTGCCCATTTAATATGAAAACTTCCTCTCATCAACTTGCTGAGATAAATTACATGGTTTCCATATATTTTGATTTCCCCTATATTCACTACTTAGTGAATATGTATGTTATATTTCTGGTGTAGAAATATTTAAACTAATAATAATAAACATCCAGGGTGTTGCTGTGTGGGCCATAGTTTGTTGCTAGAGGAGCTGCTTACCCTCCACAGCGTTATGAAGGAGTTGAGAGGAATTTTCTGTAAATGAAAACAACTTGGCTAACATCCTCCTTTCATCCACTTCCCTAATGGAGTCCAAAGGGCAATCCGGGACACTGCTGGATTCACATAACTTCAATTATCATCTGTAATTACTAAAGGCTTTTTATGCAGTCGTAATATGAATAGTGGAAAATGCCAATGATGTTTTTCTTCTTTTATTTATTGCTTTGGACAACGGAGATAAAGTATAAATATATAAATCAGTTTTCCATACTGGATGTTTAAAATTAGCTTTGGTTAATCAGTAACAACAATGAAATCATAGATATATAAAATGTATTTTTTTACTCTTAAGAAGTCTGTTTTAGATATTTATACTTCAAGGTGGGAAATAACTACTTCTTGATATGTAGAGTTAAAAAAAACAAGTATAGGTGAACAGGAAAGGAATTAGAAATATTTGAAATGCTGGTTGTGAATACCGTGAATACTGTGCTGTAAATGTCAGAAATCTTTTATGTCTAGGAAGAATTAACCATGTCATAGCTGCTTCAGGATTTTATGAAGCTCATCAGAAACAAACTTGCTGTATTTAATCTGAGATAAAATTGCTGTGAAATTATGAATTAATCCCCCTGGCAGATTATTCAATTCTGAATATGCAGCTCAACTTTAGACTATTTCTCACTTATTAAACAAACGAACAAGACCACAACAAGTCGAGCATCTAGTGACATCTGCTCGACATTTGTAAACTTTAACAGCAAAAAAAACAAAACAAAAAAAAAGTAACAAAACTGTCAACATTAACTTTAGGAAGATTAAGTAAGGGACACACTGACTTTCTTTGAGGAGGACAAAACATGATCAATAGGAATAATTCATGGGGGACATTGTGACTCTCCTCCATCTGTAATCATTCTTCAGAAATGAGATATAATGAGTGTTCTTGTTTCAGTCCAGCTGCACACTAGCCTTAAAGTGATTAGTGTGTGATCAGTGCCACCCTTCATCATAATATCAAAGAGGATTGTCTCTTCAAAACGCTGGGACTAATCACCAAGCAGAAGTTAAATATAATGTTAATACTTTTACATGCATCTTATGCTTCAGTGTCCTCTTTACATGGATCTCAGCAGTTGTATGCGTCTTGCTTTTTGAAAACTATATTTGGGTTTCATATTTAAGACAGAATGTCCTAAATGCAAGGCCTGATGTTCTCTGCTGCTGTAATCTTCTCTGGTGGACAGTGAGCGGCATGCCAGTTCTGCAGCGGTTTATCCCCCAGCATGGAGACTTAAAAATGTGCATCCTCACATTATGTAAGGTTGTTTTCATAACAGACATGTTCTCGTTGCAGACCAACATACACTGACGGAGTCAAGTCTATTTGATTTTTTTTTCTAAATGGGTAGAAATTATTTTATAGAAATAAAAGAAAGAATTATGCAATTCTTTAAATCTATGCAGGATCTAATTGGACTTAAAGCTCCCCATCTTAAGATGCTTGAATTATTTCCAAAATAAAACGTTTTGGTTGAATGTATCTAGGATTACAACGACATTGTATCTTTGATATAAATTGGAACCTGAGAATGGACACAGATTTTATTTAAATAAGAAAAAAAGGTATTCATTTCTAAATGTAAAATTTAATTACAATTGGTTGAGAAGTGTTCTAGTAAAAAAATAACCCATAAGTAAGTTAAAAAGGTAGAAAATAGCTCATTGAAATCTTCAGGGGAAAAAAACGGAACCTGTGTTCTTATTTAAGTTGAAATTAATACTAAAAGCAGTAACAGGACAATACTGAAATAAAATAATTTGTAATGTAAAACATAGTTGTTTTTTTAAATGTATTAAAAAGAACACATCATCATAGTATACACAATAGATTCAAAAGATTAATCCTGGATGTAAATTATAAAAAAGAAATGTAAACATAATTTGAATGCATTTGCCAGTTTTATTTAGGTATTTATTAATTTTCTGGTTTTTAGAAGATATAAAGACTTTTGGGCACTTAATTTTTAAAATGATATTTCAGATCTCACCACTTTTCCTAGAAAGTCTTTTACAATCACATTGTGAAATTTGAAGTAAAATATTTCGCTTCAAATTTAAATAGTTCAGGGGAGGGAGTTGGGTTCTCTGATTCATTGTTAACTGCATTTATTGATCGTATTTTATTGTCTCTCTTGTTGGTACAAACATCAGTGTATGAGTTTTAATGGTGTCTTGATCATGTTAACATCAACACCAGGCAAGTACTGAAAACACTTTCCACTGTCCAAATTTTCTCTAAAAAGCTAATTTACTACAACTTTCATAAAAAAAATAATCTAATTTACATAAAAAAGTTACAAATCTTACATTTTATAGCAGAGCCTTGGTCCTGTGAGATGTTCTTGTATAGCTGAGCCCTTCCACGAGTCCTTCTGCCGCCCAAAAGTCTTCACAGGGGTTAAAATCTTTGATTAAAAACAAAGGATTCCTTAAAAAGGAACATATGACCTGAGGGAGCACTGATGCCAGCAGTGTCAGAGGAAATAAACTGTGAGAACTGACTCAGGAGTCTCAGACAGCTGCAGGGACGGACGAGGGAGGAGCCATCAGCTGGTGATCACCTCAAATCCCTTCTTTCACGAAGAGATGAGCACACCAAACCTCCTCTCTCCAATGACACTCACTCTTTCATCCCTCCGCATGTGGCGGCGACTGTTCCACACTGTATACTGGGATCGCTGTTACACATGATCCTTTATTCTCTCCATAGCTCCAGAGTGAGTGAGGGCACTGGAGGATTGGTTAGCTTCTCAGCGTTACCACCAGATTCTGAAAGGTTCATTCTCGACATTTCAATTAGCCAGAGACACACCTGTGGGCTAAAGGCAAGAGAGCATAGTGTTTCTTTCCATGACACAAAGGAAAAATCTGAAGGAATCAGTCAAGTTGTCAGAAAGATAATTACGGACCTACACATAATTAATCCTTGAGAGTCAAATCCAAAGGCCTGAATGTGCCACATTTATCTGTTGAAACCATTACATCCAAGTATAAACAACATGGAAATGTTCATCATATTTTTCCAGATGGAGATTGTATATATGTCACAGAGATTAATGTGTTTTAGTGTGAAATGTGTGTAATAAGCAGAAGCAAAAAAAGAAAAAAAAAAGAAGTGAGGAAGTTGGTTGAAGTTAATAAATGAGTGTCATTCTCCAGACGAACAAGCCAGGCATCAACATGGGCAAAAAGGCCACTCAGTTGGGGGAAAAGTCATCCATAAGTGGCAATAAAAAGGAGATTAGTTGGCAAATGAACTCAAAGACAGAAATCTTAATTTCTAGTGACGTATACGATGGTCTGATGAAACTATAGAGGACATTTTTGGCCATAACAACCAGTGCTACACTTTAATTTAAAAAGTTGAAGCTTCCAAGTTTGGGAATATCAATTAAACTGGGTAGAGGTTGTTTTGTTTTCTATGTATTTTGCTGCACAAAAACACAAGAGACTGGTGCAACTGACATGTAGCAAATATATATAATTTACGAACCCCAACTAATCTAAAGCAGGAAAAGTTTATTTAGTATCAGTCAGTGAGAGGCAAAAGGTCATGTGACCTTTAACACAGTGGGCAAACAAGACTCACTACTGACATCTGTTGACTGACAGAAGAAAAAAAAAACAAGCAATAGAGAATATACTGGATTTTATTCTACTGACATAATTTAAAAAAAAAATACAGTGCCTGAACAAACACATTGTTTAGAGGAAGGAGACACTTTCCCTTAAATTAGCATCTGAAACTGTGAACACAAAACCCAAAAACACAACCTAATTTTATTCACAGATCATCACAAATAGCAACAGTTTGAAATGTACCTGGTGTACACATACGACGTAATGAGAGGTTAAATGTTATTCTGTTTCTATGCTACCACAACTTACAGAAACAATCACCGCAACCGACACACTTGTGTTTAGGGACCTGGGTTTCATAGTGTTACCAGCTTTTCAGACACTAAATAATCAACTAAGAGTTGTCAAAATAAAAGGTGTTCTATAAATTTTTGAAAAAATAAGCAGCTTAATGTGGGAGAAAGCTTAACTTGGTTTAAAAAAAAGGCAACGATGAGATTAGCCAGTAATACAGTGGCAGATCAGCGCCACTAGAACACAGAGTCATTTGCCATTGCATCATTTCTAGACATAACCGAAGCGTCTTGGCAGAAAGTTTGATCAACAGATGCTCTGTTTTCAGTTTTAACCAAACCCAACCTCTTCTTCAGCAGCTTGTCCTCGTTGTTCAGCTTTGTGCGGATGGCATATTTAATCTGGGTAGTGTCGACGCCAAACTTTTCTGTGACATGATCTGAAGAGGAAAAAAAAGAAAGTAAAAAAAACACATTGCAAAATATTAACGATATTAAAGTAGAAGTTGTTACGCCACAAAGAGTTGGCTGGTGCTCTTTATCTCACCCATTAAGCTTTTTAAGATCTCAGGTGGGAGCGGAGGCTTGTGGCTATCTTCTCCTGTGAAGTTGTTCTTCCGGCCCTGCAGACAGTGAGTGGCCAAAGTGTCTCGGTCGAAAATGATCATCAGCAGAGCGCCGACATACTTCTTAAAGTCAGAAATGTCTGCAACACGCTCATAAAGATCTTTCGGCACTCGTATGTTCTCAGCAAGATACACAAAGTTAAGGTCATCCTGAAAAAAAAAGATAATATAAAGATCACAGTCTTCATTAGTATGGTGAAGGATTTAAATATCCCAATACAAGCACGATCAGGTTTGTCCAGAGTGACATCAAAACAAAAACTGAGCCAACTGATGTGTTGGCAAAAGTCTTACAGATCATTCTGGCACTGACCTCTGGGATATTATGAACTCCTCCCACATGAACTCCAGAATTGCTCAGGAAAGTCACGCCTTCATCAGTGTTTTGTGGTTCAACCCCGGCCTCGCTTCCGTGAAGAACGTGGTCCAGAGTTACTCGAAGTTCGTTTGCTGTGTGCCTCATCTGTATCATGAGTGTGTTCATCTCTGCAAATAATGTTAAATCAACACAAATACACCTGTAAGACATTTTATATAACTTGATAATTTGAAAAGCGAGACCCAACGCAAGATAAGTATCGACTGTACACAAAAATGCACAGCTGCAAGATAAGTTTTAGCAAATCGGCTGGAGTCGTCCTGACATTCTCACGCAGAACTAGATGGTGCAGTGAGGCAGTGGGATTATTGTTTCAAATTACTCAAACCAGCTTCTTTACAATTAATGAAGTCTTCATGAAGTCAACATTTAAGCAAGCTTCTAGGAATAACCATAATGCCTTCATCCATCCATCCATCCATCCATTTTCCGCCGCTTATCCGGAGTCGGGTCTCGGGGGCAGCAGCTTCAGAAGGGAAGCCCAGACTTCCCTCTCTCTCCCCAGCCACTTCTTCCAGCTCCTCCAGGAACCTCAAGGCGTCCCAGGCCAGCCGGGAGACATAGTCCCTCCAGCGTGTCCTGGGTCTTCCCCGAGGCCTCCTCCCGGTAGGACCTGCCCAGAACTTCTCACCAGGGAGGCGTCCAGGAGGCATCCTTACCAGATGCCTGAGCCACCTCAACTGGCCTTCTTTGATATATAAAATATGACACGATCATAAAGTGAGTTGCATTACAAAATGCAGTATAATTAAATATCACACACTACCTCTAGTTTTCTTCAATGACCCGCAGTTAAATAGCTTCTGTAAAAGCCGCCTAGAATCCATTTGAGATCTGAACAATTGGGACACCAGAACTTTGTGTAATTAAAGACATAAAATGTATTTACATTTTCACTGCCATTTAATTTTTTGGAAAACATTTTGATTATTATTTCCTGATATTGTTATACCTGCAAGATTTAAAATTGTTTTATTTTTAGTCACAGATGGATTTTTCTTTTTTTTTAAATCATTTGGCCAAACAAATCTGCCAAAATATGACATAGACATGACATCAACAATAACCACACATCCTGCTTGGTGTCGCATCCATGAAGTGCTCATGGCAGGAAGTGCTACTAGATTAATGATTGATTACTTGGTGTATCTTTCCACCAACCTTTGAGTTCCCTCAGCTCTCTCTCAGCCAAGATCCTGCATCTGCGCTCATATTTGAGCTGCGCTTGCAGCTGATCTATTTTCATGAGGAGGCTGACGGTGTCCATCCTGATGCCTTGGCTTGCAAAATGTTCTTCATCAAAGTCAAACGTTTCAGGCTGCCAAAGGAGAAGAAAAGAGACAGTAAAAAGAATGTGCAAAACCAGCTCTGCTTCGGTGTAAGCATGGTCTAGTTTCTGAGAAATAAAAATGTGGCTGTTTGAGAATATTTCCCAGCTCTGGAAAGCAACGTCTTGGCATGACAATTAAAGGAATGCCATCCATCACTCTCATTGAAATAATACTGTTTAAAACCTAGAAGCTACTAGTGACATGTGGCTTGCGATTAAACCGATATTTCCCCTGATTTCAACCCTGATTTGGCCCCCATACTGCTCCTTCCATTTCTCTCATGTGTAAAGAAGCCACTTTTTTTTATCATCAATGCAACTATAAACGCTTACTACTTTGATTATTATTTTGATCCCAAATGAAACCTAATATCTTAGAAATCTCCAGTAGGTCCTGGTGTCACATAATCACGTTTTCTTACAATATACTATGAGTAGTTTATGACAAATTACTTTAACTCACTTTAAAATACATTAAATCCTGTTACACACGCATCAAACATTTTACACACACACAAATCTTTTTACACGCGGACAGATATTTTGAGATTATTTTCACTCCATACAAAACGCCCTGCGGAAAATCTGTTTTGAACCAGACTTCTTTAAAACTTCAAGCCACCCGGTCAAGATTTTAGTCCCGCTTCAGATCGAAACAATGTCTTTGACACAACAATGTCTTAAAATAGCAACTGTTGCTTTTCAGTGAATGGGAAGGTAAAACTGAGTTCACTGTGATCACTTCGTTGGTGGGAAGAGGCGAGTGGTTGGACTCTTCTGCCATCCTGTATCTGTCCTCCACAGATCCGGTAAACTCCTGGACATCTAAAGGGCTGCCGATCTTTATCATCTTCACTTGCGGCTGTCCTGGACTTGATCCAGAGCTTCTCTTTGGAGGCATCTGAGAAGAAGTGAATCTGGACATAGAGAAACACGTTCCAAGTTTTGATTTTCTCCACAACCAGGGGGGTCAGACAAACTTTTCACATTCATTTAGCGATCATTCCTTGTTTTCATATTATATTATTTAATGCCAGACAAGATGGAGAGGGTTTTTTTTGTTTAGATCGCTCCCACTGAACCTTGCCTCCTTCTCAGCCCCTCCCACTAAAGCAGCTGGACGCACAAACTATCCATCAGCTGTTGTTAAACCAAGCTTTAATGTTAGTGCATAAGAGCCTCACCTGACCGATTAGATAGCCTTCAGGGAGAGAGCCTAAAAAACAGTCACTGAAGACAAAGGCAGCGGAATACATGGAAATACTGCGTAGTAGAGGAAGTAGTAGTACTACTCCAGTATTACAGTATAAAGGTCCTGATGTAGTTGCTTAATTTTTTTAACACTCGCGTAAAAGATTTTCACTCGCATATGCGTGAAATATTAAGTGTATGTTTATATTTAAAACTACGTGGAAATTATGTGCTTTGAACAGATATGTTTTAAAAGCCGTATTTTTTTACAAATACCTGTGGAACATTGCTGAGGAGAGGTAGTTCCCGAGGGAAGCATTTTTAATCTGTACAACTTCCTGTTCCACCCTCTTTCAAGGATTCGACCAATGAAAAATCACGCTTCCGAGAAAAGGCGGGGCATTTTAAAAGTGGCACGGTCCCGAGCCAATCAGCTTATGTTCTTCTGGCCGGGCATGGTTGCGATCTACACATGTGGCTTCAATGTTCCTGCTAAGAGAAACTTGAGCAGCGATAGAGCTAAAGATTTTTCTTGAACGTCTTTTGTCACATATCACAATGTCGTCGTCTTTTTTCATTAAGACAAAAGGGAAACCTAAAACGACCAAAAGAGGCAAAGAAACAGTAGCGGTAAAGCGGAAGGTAAGTTGAGTAAACTGTTAGCAATCGAGCTAAGTCGTGTTAGCAACTGTACGTGTTTATGCGCTCAATAAATGTGTTGGTTGTATCTTTTGCTGCAGGCTGATGGAAATTCAGGAGGACAGAGCAAAATACGAACAAAGAAATCTACCAACAAATACAATGAAGAGATTTCCAGTGACTCTGAGGTGGAGAGGTACGAGAGAGGATGATACTTTTTAAGTTGAACTTTTGAATCTGCTGGTCAAATTAAGTGAAAACATTTTTACTGATAAAGTAAAATGTAAATTGTAGTTTGGCACGAAACATGTTCCTGGAACAGGTATCATAAATCCATGCTACCTAAATTGCTGGCTGGTGATGTATTGAAGTCCATGCGGGTCTTGCACACAGTGATTATGATTAGGATACATTTGCCATATGTTTTGCAGGCTTAATTCACAATTGCAGAGGCTCACAATCTATTTGGCAGAATCTGTTCACATGACAACCACTATTTATGTTCTCAATACATGTGGTCCTTTTGTAAAGAGTCATGAAGAGAAAGCCATGAGAATATTCCTGTAAGGAACACGGATGAAGATGCTGATTCCAAAAATATGTAACTTCTTGGCTCAAGTGCAAAACATTGTTTGTGGGAAAATAACACAGTGAATCAACCTGAATACGCAGGTGGCAATATGTTTTTCTTGAGGAACAACAGGCAAGCCGATCAGAGTTGATGGAGAGATTGGATGCAGCTGAATACAGGACATGTCTGGGAAATAAAAATTATTAGAGCCTGTAAAAACACAGCCAGAGCTACAGTGACACGGCATAAACCACCACAACATTCCTGTGTTAGGATGCTCTAGTCAAAGTCCAGACCGAAATGAATCGGTGGCATGAAAATCTCCATCTAATCAACAGGAAGACGATCGGGACCAAAGTTTGTCTCCAGATGTGGAAAAACTCATAAAAATATTCCACCAAAGACTGATATTACAGTGAAAGTTTGTTCTCTTTCCACTTCACAGTTGTGCTCTAATTTGTATCGAATTTCTAAAACTACACTGATTTTTGTGGTTGCAACAAAAAAAATGCAAGATAAACATAATCACATTCTGCTCTTCTTATAAGGATAAATGAATGCCTAAGAACATGTGATTCAGGATGTGTGTTTATCTTGTTTTTTTTCTCTGTAGTCCCACCGTGTCCAAGAAAAGGCAGGCCAAAAAGGAGATTGAGTTTGACGAAACTCCACAGGAGAAGAAGCTCAGATTAGCTAAACTTTACCTTGAACAACTAAAAGAAGAAGGTAGGCTTGTGTACATTATTGTATATTAGTAAACTGTAGCTTTGCAATGTTAAATATAAGATTTTAACAGATTAATTGTTCTTCATAGAGGAAAAGAAAGCTGAAGATGAGTCATTTGAGACGGATCTGATAGCTGGACGGCTTCAAGAAGAAGTGGTAAGAAGTGTCTTCTGGTTGATTAGGAATTTCTGAAGCCCCACAGAAAGACAAACAAACACATTTTAACCAAAAATACATGTCTGGTCTGATGAGACTTCTAGTTTCACAGCTTTATTGTCCTAATGTTTTATTTTCTATCTGTTGTGCCATTTGGCGGTCAGGTGAACATACAGTAGATACAGTCCCTAGAATACTTTGCACTATTCTAACAAGTATATTTAACCCATTGTTTAGTAGAGTAGTTGTACAGGCCAAAAATTGGACTTTTGACATGGAAACATGCACAAACTCTTTATGTAAAGTCTCATAACAGCTGAGTAGTAAATATTTTCTTGTTGGAACTTCTCTCTGTTCCACTTACCGTTTCTCATTTTATTTCAGCTTGAACAGAAAGGGAAGCTACAGCGACTCATAGCCAAAGACGTAAGTGTGGGAATGTTTTTCCATTCAATACCTCCACATATCTAAGGTCCGTAAATAATATATTTAATTTATTTTTATATTTTTGTTGTTTTTTTTAGCTTATGCCACCAGATGTTTCAGAGATCAGGGTGCTCAAAGGTCACAAACTACCCATTACGTGTCTGGTTATAACTCCTGATGACAAATGTATCTTCTCAGCTGCCAAAGACTGCGCCATAATTAAATGTTAGTATTTGGCTATATATTTTAACTACAGTAAGGAAAAACTGGGGTGTGAATCAGTTAATAAATCTTGCTCAATGATATTTTCAGGGGATGTTGAAAATGGGAAGAAGCTCCATACAATACATGGTGGAAGAAAAGGTACAGAAGACCGCCATGTTGGACACACGGCCCACATCCTGTGTATGGCCATATCATCAGATGGGAAATACCTGGTGAGAAAAAGTCTTCTGTTGATTCCTCGTTTTGTTATAGAAACGTCTGTATCACACCTCTGTTGTAAAACTGCCACATTAAATGTAACAGTGACATCTTCACACCTCTTCAGGCCACAGGAGACATGAACAATCTGATAATGATTTGGGAGGGAGAAACGTGTAAACACCTGTATAAATTTACAGGACACAAAGGCCCGGTGTCGGTACGTTCTCCTCCTTTTACCCAAAGCTTTATAGAGCCTCTCCCCTTAAAAGATGTGTCACAGGTTTAATTTGGATGTTGCAGAGATGAACATCTTTCTGTTTGGTTCTCAGGGCCTTTCATTCAGGAAGGGAACTCATGATCTGTACAGCGCCTCTCACGACCGCTCAGTCAAGGTGTGGAACGTAGACGAGAACGCATACGTGGAAACTCTGTAAGTCGCTCGGCAGAAAAGTAATCCTTTATGGTGCTTTTTTTGTGTGCTTGTCTCATGTTTGAGTCATGTTGCGTTTGCAGGTTCGGCCATCAGGATGTGATCACCGGACTGGACAGTCTGAGCCGTGAGCGCTGCGTCACTGCAGGTGGGCGAGACGGCACCGTCAGAGTGTGGAAGATAGCAGAGGAGTCGCAGCTGGTGTTCCACGGACATGAGTGGGTTTCTGTAGATCTCTGACCTAAACTTGGTTTTTGTCAATCTGTAATGCACTAACTGGTTGAAATTCATTGCTTATGCTAGTGCAGTGTAAGTTTCACATATATTGCACGAGCTTAAAACTAGTTTTTTTTTTTTTAGACAGTGCAAATAATAGGAAACCTTTCCTACACTTTAAATATAGCATAGTCCTGTGATACACAGAGGAGGAAAACTAACGCTGCTGTAAAGCACAGCAGAAATCCTTTGACAAACTAGTTTTTATTTGTAAAGCAGGAAAAGTACAGACTGTGGCCTTGGCTGCACTGATTTACATAACGGTTTTCTCTTGAAATCTCCACTTGGAGAAGCATGAAAAAATCCCATTAAGCGTTGAAATAACTATTGTGAACCAGTAGGTGGCAATCATACCAAAAGTACCAATTAGAGACGCACTGATCAGACTTTTGTGGCCGAGGAATTATAAATGTCTTTTAAGACTATTGTGATTTGTCTATAGGATTTAAGACCAATATTAAATAATATATTTTTTAAATATTTAATGAAATTAAGAGCCGAGGCAACATCACGACGCATGTGAGAGCAAATAAATTTAACACAATTCTGGAGTTCATATTTAATTTCCTACATTTAAGCATCTTATATAAATTAGGTTTGCATTGCTAGAGCAGAAACCTGGTGAATTCTCTAGAGAACGTAGATCTTTAGCTTCAGTGTTAGACTTTGAAATAGCTCCTGTTTTTAAAATCCAACATGTTCAGTAACAGACAGAGGTTGAAACCTCAAAAGGCTAAAACACAGCTCCACTCTTTTCAGCTTTCCTTTGCTACTGCATACAGATGTGTGCGGCTAGTTGTGTTGTGACAGGAAAAGTGGGACAGAAAAACCATCTTTGTGAATTTATTGTTGTGCAAAAACTCAGCAGAGTGTGACATCCTGTTCTCAGCCTGATAGCAGAAATTGCCCACAACAGAAGGAGGAAGTGAAATGTTTTTCAATGTGAACTGTAACATTTAGTTACTGTGAAAGCAGCTGCAACTGGAAAAAACCGCTTCAGAGCTAAAATGACCTGAATCATATCTTAAATATGTATTTACCGCATGCTGGTAGGTAATGTGTGTAATATGAGTAAGATTTGACATATTTTATCATAAACTGTGGTAAATATAATTTTGGAAAGCGTTAAAAAAATCTCTTCATTTACAAAAATGTATTTCAACATTTGTAGCAATAAAAATCAGACAGAATAAGCACAGCTGTATTTCACTTATTAATATATATGTATATATTTTAAATAATCTTGTGCTTTCTGTTTGTCAAGTCAAGTTTATTTGTTTACTACATTTCAGCAACATGGAAATTCAAACTGCCTTACACCATAAAAACGTCATACAATTGTCAATTATGAAACAAGCGATAAACATTTCATTACTGTTGGACCAGAACGCACATCATCAGCAATTTAGAAATGTTAACACATCATGCCAACATGGCAAAAACAAAATGTATCTGTTGCTTTAAGCAAAGTTACATCAAATATAAGGACGCTGACAAAACGATTTAAAGTAGATTGAAACATAAGATAAAAAAATGCATAAATGATTTTTACATTTTTACCGTTGGGTAACAGGTTCTCACTAAGGTGTGACACTTTTTTTTACTGAATAATGCAATACAAAAAATTATTTTATACCCATATACATACATGTTGGTGATTTTATTTGTTTGTTTCTATAAAGGGACAAACTGTAGTGGTGTTACTGTCTTTCTCTGTTTGTCCTTCAGCGGTTCGATTGATTGTGTCCAGCTCATAAATGAGGAGCACATGATAACAGGAGCAGATGACGGGTAAGAGATTTTATTTTCACATTCATGGTCCCTCATTTGTCCACCCACCCTTTATGTTGGTGGTTTACCAGGATCTCTTGTTTCTCGTTTGTTCCCTCTTTTCATTTTCTCAACAACCTCAGCTCAGTGTCTCTCTGGGGCGTCAACAAGAAGAAGCCTCTCGGCACGGTGAAGCAGGCTCACGGCTGCCATGGCGATGCGGGGCTGGAGCAGCCTCATTGGGTGTCCTCGGTGGCTGCGCTTCACAATTCGGATACCGTAGCCTCAGGTGCCTCTGGCTGTGAGAGTCCTCTTCACGAGCTTTTCAATACCTCAACCCTTTGCTGTCCAATAGGCATTAGACCACGTACACGTGGAAATGTAATAGTAATTTTACTAATACCCCAAATGTAGGTAATTAAGGAGTGTTGCGCACAAGAAGAGCATCGTTAATCAGCATCATTAAGGAGATTTACCCATCTAGACCTCAAACATTTAACTTGTGTGCTTCAAAGTGTTGAAAGGAGGGTGAGACTAAACTAAAACGTCTCTCGAGTCCTTCCAAAAGAAGACAGCTTCAGAGTGGTAAGACTTTTAAAGAAGTCTTGAGCTGTACAGAAAGCTGTCTGCTAATGAAAGACATTGCCAACTTTGCATGATTTTGTAAATTATGATAATTTAATGCAAAGCTGGCACTTTTAATGGACTTTTAATGCAACTTTTAGAGCAACTTTGCATTAAAAGTGTCATTATTTACCGAATGACACTTCATGACAACTGTCAAACATTCATAAAGACTCCTTCATGTTAATGACAGGTGTTATGTCATGTTCATGACAGCGTCATGTCAGTCTTATGCACACCCCTTCAAATAAAGGGTTACCGGGTGTTCAAATTTTATATGTATTTAAGTAATGCGTTTGGTTCTGCTGTGGTTTCCTAGATTAAAACTGGGTGTGTTTACTTTATACGTTGACCATTGTTTCCTCTGCAGGTTCTCACAACTCCCAGGTAAATGTGTGGAAATGCGGCCAGAACTACCGTGGACTGCAGCTTCTGTTTAGTGTGCCAGTGGTAAGATCGGTTAACTTGCTCCTATTTTGAAGTTATTTTAAAAATAGTTTTATCATAACATGGTATGCTAAGCTAAGCTACAACTGTGAACCACCAACTCCTCCCACCCCCACCCTTCGCCATTTTTTACCCTTTGCTTCAATTGACAGCTGCACATCCACCTCCATTAACAGTCCAGCACACTGTTACTACAAAGTATGAACTTCTGTAGTTGTATGAACACAGATGCTTAGATTATCTTTTCCATGACTATACATACAGATTCAAACTAACATATGTTTAAATTCCCTCTGGGATCAATAAAATATTTTTCAATGTGAATTATAACTCACTTTTGGGTTCAATTGGTCTTGCTGAATGTGTTTTCTGTCCTCCTTTTTAGTCTGGTTTCATCAACAGTCTGAAGTTTTCAAGCTCTGGTCAGTTCTTGGTGGCCGGAGTCGGACAGGAGCACAGGTACCGAACTAATGTTCATGTTGCCATGGAAAAAATCTATGACTACAACTCAGAAAGAATACTTGGTCTGTGCATATTCTGTAGATGGCAGTGTTGAACCACTCTTGTAACAGAAATGCACCAAGCTTATTTAAACAACAACCAATAAAGATTTTATAGTAGAAAATAGGAGGAGAAATATTTTAAACCTGATTAGTCTGACTCTGAAACACTCTGAATGTTTCAGCTCTTCAACAGTTTTGTAAAAAAAATAACGTCTTGTAACTTTGTGTGTGGACTTTTGTTTTGTGCACAGATTGGGACGATGGTGGAGATTGAAAGAAGCCAAAAATGGGATTTATATCATTCCTCTAAAAAGAAAACCATCAAATCCAGAAGAAGCAAAACAGACAGAATAAAGACCTTTGTATTGTAAATTAAATGTTTAAAACCTACAGTAAATCCCTTTGTTTTCTTTACTTTTAAGCAGTTTGAAAAAGCTGAACGGTATTCATTCAGCCACTAACTACGTTTTTCAGTATTTGCTGTTTTTATGGAAGTGCAGCTTCATGTTCTGTGAAAGAATCACAGCCTGGTGGGTGAGTTCGACTGCGCTGGGATGGATGAAAGGTGTGAAGAGGCTGTGCTGTAGGAGTCTTTGCATTTCCATCTATGGTAGCTGCCTCTGTACAGGTTATTCAGAGAACTAATCGTTAACACGATCTCAACTTCCCGGATTTTGTTGATGGTGAGCATTTTAAGTTCTTATTGCAATTCTATCAACTTCACACTGATGGACAAAGAAGTGAAACATCTGATGTTAAAAGTCACACATTCCTTAATTTGTGCAAAAATGCTTTCAGGTTCTTGCAGATTTGTTGCCTGGCAAGTATTCGCTGCAGACTTGGAGCTGGCGTTTCAGGTGGTGTTTATGTAAATGTCGATCTCTGTTGTGCAGAAGAGTTTCTGCTCTTAGACATGATGCTGGTGGTGCTGTTTGTGCCAGATAAGCCCCCTAAAGATGAGCTGCCTTTTGATTCTTGTATTTAAAAATCCCTGACTTTCTCCACTTAATGACAATAAAAGGTATCTCAAAGCTGTGGTGATGAACCAAGCAGGAAGTCAGACAAATTATGTTTCCTCTTAATACATTTAATGTTACTTAATGGTTTCAAAAGGTCTTTAGCTGAACTACTGGGTGTGTTCAAAATATTAGAAAAGCATCCCTGACTTGATTAATCATCGTTTGAAGGGGGAGGAGGAAGTTGGCTGGTTGTAACTGAAGGTTATAATAAATTCCTCAAAAGTGCAGAAGTTCATCTCAAAGGCTTCAAATTGGTAGACAATTTGTGAAATGTCATGACTAGGAGAACCTGGAAGAAAACTGCATTTTAAAAAGATCAAAGAATATCCAAAATGTCAGCTCCAGAAATGTGTTCAGCTCCAGAGTCATCAAAAAAAATCTAGTTACCTTTGGCCCCAAGGGCAACTGTAGGATGTAAATTTTGGGTAATGTAACGATGGGAAGATGCTTATCTGAAACCAAAATATTGGCCAAGAGTGCCCACAAAGTTAGTGCTAGAAAAACATGAGATTAGAATTTGATAAAGAAAAAATATTCACGATATTGAAGGGTATATGCAGATGAGATTCTTTTGAATCAGAATACATCCACTACTATGAAGCATGGTGGGACATCATGGAATGAGAGTGTTTCTCATATTATTTGATTTTATACCAGAAATGAACCAGTTTGAAGATGGATACAATCTTGAAGAAATGTTGCTTCATGCTGGGAAAAAACAAAAACGGCGTTGAAACCAGCCAGTAATTCTAAAACACACCAAGTTTAACCTTATGGAGTTTAACCAGCCTCATCACCAGACCTTCAGCCAAGTAATTTCTGAGACAAAGAAATGCAGAGGAAGGACTGGAGTATGTCTATGTGCCAGAAACAGTTTAACTCAGTGAAGACATGCGGAGAAGTTAAAAAATAGAAGTGTTTTAAGAGCTATTAATTTACAAATTCACAGAAACTATATCCTCAAGCCTTTGTTTATGCAGTAACATTTTGAAGATGTGAGGAAAAATCTAGAACCTGACATTTCAGTCTTATTTTCATTTTTTGGTTCTTTCTGAGTGATAACACATTTGGTTTATGTTTTCATTTGGAACATAATGTAAAATTACCCCACAGCACACAGCATGTGTGTTCATTGAAATAAAAGCTTTTATGAAACGTTTATTTTTGAACAGCAGTAACTATCAGTATCAGCTAAATATCATCAGACATTCAGCCCTCTGTGTGACCTCGTAAAAGACTGGCGAATATGACTCATTGTACTTTAATTTAATAGCAAAGATTTCATTTTACTTCACCTAATATACTCATCTCCAACAACTAGCTGTTGGAGACGAGTGTATTAGCCTAAATACTGACATTTCTAAAGCTGTTGAAACCTGGTATCACTAAATACAATAAGGGTTTGCACTATGCAATTTAAGTTAGTACCTAGTACCTTATATGCAAGAGATGAAAACCGCATGTATGCGAAGCTACATTTAGCTCAACTATATACGATCGATGAGTGAATATATTCAACTGTAATTTATAATTTATGTTTGTCTTAATTAAAATTCTATCCAAAAAGTCTTAAATTTAACTCAATGTGACTTGCATAAACACTGCAGATGCACCTAAAAAATTGTTAATAAGCCAGTTAGTTAAACTGGAAACACATTACAACCCATGAATAAGCAGTTACATTTAAATATACTGTGTTACTGCACAGTATATAAATATAAATACCTGCAACTTGTTTGAAGCACTATTAAATGGAGCTACATATTAACGTTTTAGCTAAATACACAAAAATTCAACTTTTTTTATTAACAATATTGCAGCATTTATTACACCCATTTGTTTGTTCTTGTGAAAAAAGGTAAGAAAAACATCCCAACAAAATGAGAAAAAAAAACTACGTGTCAAAGCTGGCTTCGAGTAAAACTGAGTTTTTAATTTAAAAAAACATCTTATTTACATTAATTACAAGAAAACACACACTTTTAATCTAATCTACAGTAACACATGTCCTTTATAGCGTCTACTTTTCATCATTCACTATGGTTAGTCACACACATTTCTTTTTAACAGAAGGGCTAAAATCACTTTAAAGCATCATTTTTTTTTAAATTTGACAATGTCTAAAACATTTGGTTATATTCACAACACGTTTAGGACTAGATAAGAACAGCATTTTGTATTACACTATTGCTTCACAACCACCCATGTCACAATAAGACTCTTTAAAGACAAGGCACGGTGCAGGTAATCACATCTATCTGTAAACCAAAGGCGATCACAGCGTTTAAAATCTATACAAAAAAAAGGCTTTACAGTTGTTACATACGGCTCGGAAGCTTGAACATCTTTTAGCTTTCACAGTTAGAGTTGCTCTGGTCGCTGCCAGCCATTCTACCCTGACCGTTATCTCTCTGCAACATGCGAGGTGTCAAGGGAAGGGAGACGGCTCCCGTCGTAGTCAGGGGGCCATGTTAGATGGAAGGACGGCTGATGCTGGGGATGCTTGGTCTCTTTGTGCTTTCAGAGGAACCTTTTCACAAGGAGGACGTGGTGGAGTCCACCACCTCGCAGCCGTTACAGACTGCTGGCACGTAGCTGGAAACTGTTTCTGAGAGAGCAGAAGTAGTGATGTTAGCCAGGCTGCATGTTTGGATTTTCTCTCTATTATACTGATGAGAAGCGAGAACCAGAAACAGAAGCTGTGAGTAACAGGATGGAAATGAGGTATGAGGTATTATTCGGAAGCTGTTAGGTTTTAGGATGATTGTTTTTTAAGAGAGAATATTATGGCCAAAGTATAAATTCTAAAGCACTGATAACTGGTTTATGTATCCACCTTCATACAATGCAGCTAAAATCCAACTTGGCCAGGTAAACCTGTAAAACAATAGATCCATGTGAAAATTAAAAACAAAGCTGCTCTGTTAACAAATACTTTCTAATGTGACCCCTTGGATTTGACAAGGTTTGGTATACATGAAGCTATTTTACTAAAGACAAATATTTTCAGTTCCGATAGTTTCACTTACAAACTGGCAAACTGTAAAAAGGACTTCAGTCAGCCTTTGTTCAATTGCTTTCTTCTTCCCAATCTTGTGTGGATCGTTGCAGCTCCTCCAGAGTCACCAGGGGCATTTCCACAGATTCTCTGTTTAATTCTATCCTTGCTTGGCCTGTCAGTTTAGTTTACTTACAGAAAGTTGTATTTATAGTGAGATTTATTTACAAACTATTCACCATGATACTTCTGTAAATAGTTGGTAACACAGGATTCACTGGGTGTTGGAGTAAAATGGGCTGAATAGAAATGCACACAGCACCTTTCAAAAGATTTTTTTGTAAAATTATGAAAAACTAATTAATTTTCTTTTCACTACACTAATTAAAAACACACTGAAATGTGTTATTACAACACGACAAAATGTGGGAAAAAAATAATAAGAAATCAAAGGGTTTGCTATTCCTTTAGCAAATATTTACTATGTTTTCTTCCCAACCTAAACAGCACCGCCAGTACAAACTTATAGTAAGAAATTTCATTTTCTTGAATTAAAATTACATGTTTGTTTTTTACCACCTCAAATAACTTGTACTGTCCTGCACCATAATCTATCAATTATGCTGATTATTCTGGTTGTAAAAGTAACTTTAATGACCATAAAGTTGTTGTTAACGTTACAGGCCATAAACACAGAAAGCTGGCCTGAGCTGGATGAAAGGAGCACACATGCCACCCAGGAACCCGTAAAGCTGAATAATTAAAACACTATATCTCTCTTTTGTAATCTGCTGGGTAATTTCTCGGCTCGCTGACTGGCTGGGAATGCTGCCTTTTGTTTTTGTTTTTTTTTTAATCTCCACTTGTTGCCTGGAAAGCCATTGTTGTTGGTCCACACATTTCACAAATGAGGTGCCACATAATGAGTTTTAAATGCTGATATTGGTGAAACTTTTCCACTCTGAACGGTTTTGTTGTGCTGAGATAAGCTTTTCTTATCTCAGCACTGGATGCGACTTGCTTTCAGATTTCATACTTTTTCTATTGCATACGTGTTCCAAATTGAAGCGTCCAAACAATTAACAATGAATTCAGGTGGATCCTCTAAGTTCAGAATTTGAATGTATTCTTCTAAAAGACTCAGCACGCTGTTATTTTTGCTTTATTGTACAAATCAGCATGCAAGAAATCCCCACAAATCACAAGTTACTTTGCCATTGAACTGAAATCCACTTTTTCCTCAATTGAACTGGATTGTGAAAAAGCGTCATTGAATTGTTGACCCCTTTTTTCTCTGTTTCTTTGAACTGGTTCTGTTTTCAGCAGCTTTCGTGTGTTATCTTATTCGGTGTGCTGTGTGTTTGTACCTCTTGGGGCTTGGTCGATGGTCGCTGCAGATGCGCAGGGGCTGCGGCGTTGGGCCGAGAGTCTGAGTGAGGCCACGTTTTTATGGGGATGGAACAGGATGATGTGGATTTTAGGGAAAAACATGCAGCCAAGAACCACTGAGCCGCTCAGGCTGACGGAGATGCACATGGTGGTGGTCTGCACCTACACAGAAAGGGGTGGGGGGCTGTGTGAGAAACATCAACCTGCAATCTGTCTTCAAAAGCGCCGGTAAAGTTTGTTCAAAGGCAGCGCTCCTCACACACACGGACGCACACACACACACACACACACACACACACACACACACACACAAACACACACACACACACACACACACACACACACACACACACACACACACACACACACACACACACACACACACACCCAGCACACAGGCTTTTGATCAAATCTGTTCACTTGTAACTTTTATTTCCTGCTCCGGTTGCTCGCAAATCCCTAGATCTGCTTTGCCCCCCTTTGATATGTTCCCCAAAGGAATTCAAGCAATCTGTTCACTCACAAGAATCATTTGTAAAACCAAGCATGACCTGAGTGTCGAAAGGATATTCATTGAGAAAATATGGATAAGGCAGTTAGGTTATTGCCAGAAGATGCCTCTGCAACGACCATTTGGGATGACTGTTTAGAAAACAGCGTCTGGTTGTCAATTAAAACTCAAATAAGTAAAAACTTGACTTATTTTACGAGTCAAATGAAAATCTACCATGCCCTATATATGTCAACTAGTTAATGTTCCTCAATTATGCATTCCATTTCCATTTCCAATTATGAATGAGTATGAGGTCTTCAGCTATGTATGTTAGCAATTCTAATCGAGGATTTGCATGCACATGAATATGAGGGCAAGAAGAAGAATATGAGCTAAGCACAGCTGGCTTTCCCAGACAGTCTGTTGCTTTGTTAGTCATATTTCAGCTGCTAATGTGAGCTGACTGCTGGGGTCATCTTCCTGAGCTCCATCTCTTCCCACCCCACTGGTTACCCCTGCAGTCCAGGAACTTCTATTTGCAGAACCGCAGCGTGAAGTGAAGTGAAAACCCTCCCCAAACACACAGACACAACAAAGGCGAAGTTTAGAAATAAAAAAAAAAGTCACTGATTTTTTACTTCCAAAGTCAATTAGCAGGAGGGCCACTGGGATGGTCAGTCAAACAAACCACTTTGTCTGCTGCTCCTAATCTCTTTGTGTTGTGAAAGTTTTGTTTTTAAAAAGTTAACTCATATTATGGACATTTGAATGTGTGAAACCTGCTTAGCAATTCCCATTCCTAGAGATTTCTGATGGCTTTCTTTAACAGTGGCAATCTGAGCACCACTCCTCCATTTGACCTCTTCACAGCTTTATCCCTGACTTGTCTGCTGGGTTCCTTTGTCTTCATTATTCTGTTTGTTCACTAATATTCTCTAACAAATCTTCAAGTCCTTCACTGAATACCTAAATTTATACAGAGGTCAAATTACACAGGTAGGACTCCATTTAGTAATCGGGTTCATTCTGAATGCAAAGGGCAGCTGTCAAATTTATTTAGTGGTATAAAAGTTCTAGTGCATACTTGAAAACTTATATTTGTAAGAAACTCTTAAAGTTTCATGTAATTCTACTTCACTATTACATGTTGCTTTCTTTTGGTTTAATCACAAAGAAATCTTCATTAAATATGTTGAAGTTTATGGAGATGAAGACAAGATATGTGAAAATTCAAGCAGTAAATCACTTCTGTGATGTATATGCATTTGATTTTGAAAGCAGCTTATTTATAGCTTTACGTGCCATTTAATTTTTGAAAATAATGTTTCCTTATTTGCAAAACTAAATCTCTGAGACAATTTAACAAAACAATATGTGAATATTTAATTACTTGGTTTACACACCGCAGGTGCTTTTTACGTCAGCAGCGATTATTGTGAATCATAAAAGAAATGCACAGGGATAAAAACCCTGATTTGAATAATTCACACCTCCAGGTTGTGAATTATTATCTTCATGTGAATCTTTTCCGGTAAATTTAAGTTCATTGTCATTCAGGGAGCAACTAGGCCTAAACTTTTCCAAGCTACCTACCTCCAAACTGAGACTAGTTAATTAGCACCATTATTGCTGTTATAAAACACTCTTCGGTTCTCTGCTGAAGTTCCATACGTCTCCTTTAGTTCATTAATATTTTGCTGAAGCTGTATCTTGGAAAATGTTCAGACAGCATCAGCGTAGGTGCCTGTTGGTTTTCATGTTGGTTGATGATTTTATTATGACTGACATGAAAAGGCTGAGGCTCCCCATAACGACAGACTGCTTGTGTGATCTCAAAGCCACCCCCAACGTTTCCTCCCATCCTGTTTGCACGACAAAGGCCTGGATGCACACCTTGACCAAAACACTGCAGCAGCAGCGACGGGTCAATAAGGCTCCAGCACTCTGCTCATACGCTCTGTCATTTTTACACCCTAATCTACGCTGTTTTTATTATGTATTGCTTTAAGGTGCCTGGTTTGTGTGCTGCTGCAAAATATCATGTGGATTCAGAGTGAATATTCAATTAATCTGTGTATTACCGTTTTGCATGACATAGTCAAAAATGTATCCATTACTGCATTTGGAGCTCCGTAAGGCCATGTTAATTAATAACGTCATATTTATGATAATGTAATAAACAAACAACCACTGTGTTTTTCCTCATCAATACTTTAAATAATGATGATTTTGTACATCCTACACACATTTAAATATTTAAAACCTTGATCAATCGACGCTGAACTTTTGGTCATTTAGTTGTCTTTCCAGACTCATAGCCAGAATCCTTCAGTGACCAACAGAGACCAATACCAGCTCCTTGCAACAATGAAAGGATTCATATAATCAGCAGGGATGACCTCAAATAAAACCCAAAATCAACATCAAAAGCTCTTTTTCTATATCTTTGGTGCCAATAAATGTACAGAGCCTAGTATGTCATCTTTTCAGCAACTATTATAAACTAACAGTTACGATAAGTTTATGCTTACAGTTAAAGAATGCTGGAGTAAAGTTAATCAGGTTAGAAAACATTGTTTTATTGACTTGCTGATATATTTATGGAGCATCTGTCTACAAACTCTTTGTTCTTCTCTTGAAGGATCATTAAGTAGACATGAAAAGAAAACCTCTCAGGAGTCTGTATGCTGGAGATCAAATGCAGTCTGCACTCGAATCTTCTTCTACCGATTCAAAGATTAACACATAAAGATCAAGTCTAAAGTATTTTTGGGGACTTGGGGGATCCTTTCACCACAGCTTAGCAGTGAAACAAATATTTAAAATACTTTATTCATGCATACAAAAAAAATAATTGCAAGCATAATTACCCTGTAGTCACTGGCAGTGACAAAGAATATGGGTTGGAAAGCCAGCCAGATGATGCAGGTGGTGTACATTGTAAACCCGATGAACTTGGCCTCGTTGAAGTTTTCTGGACACTTCCTCGTCTTGAAGGCGTAGACGGTGCAGAGGATGATGAGGATGCAGTTGTAGGAGAGTGACGCGAGCATGCTGCTGTCCTTGCTGACACACTTGAGGGTGACCACGTCCCGTCTGTCTGGGCTAATTTCCTTCTGGATTCCGGGAAATTCAGCCAGGAGCCAGATAAGGGTCACAAGCACCTGGCAGGAGATGAGACCACAGCATATCACCACTTGGGAAGCCGGGCTGATGAAGCGCAGCCGCTGGGCTCCATCTCTCGCACTGCTGAAGATCCTAGCAATGCGGTTGGTCTTTGTTAGCAAGGCAGAGTAGCAAACAGCAAATGAGGTCCCCAAGCCAAGTCTTCGCAATGTGCAGACAGTAGTGGAAGGTTTTGTAATATAGATGAAGGTCATGCTGTAGCACATGAGAACTCCCATTAAGAGGATGTAGGACAGCTCACGTCCACTTGCTTTAACTATAGGGGTTTCATTGTTCTTAACAAAAATGCCCACAACTGCCAGAGTGCACATGATGCCAAGACAGGAGATTGTAACAGGCCCGATAGCCCAAGCATCCTCCCAGTGGATGTACTCTTCAGGCAGATCATAACACCCGGTCAAATTAGCCAACGGCCACTGGCCAAAATCACAGTCAGCACAGGTGTGCTCATCATGCAGGTACTGGTAGGACTGGCATGGAATGCATATCCAGCAGCACATGTCTCCAGGCTGCATGCTCTTCACCTCATTCCTTTTGCATGGGTCACTGCACTGGGAAGTGGGAGTAGAGACGCCAAACCAAGGTATGGAGCTGGTGTTCAGGATCAATATGTTGTCCCAGTAGCCAACTTTCCTATATAGAAACTTGCCGTTTTCTTTGTGGTAGTTAAAGATGTTGTAGCGACTGATGCTGTCGCCCATAGTATCAAAGCGCACCATGCTGTCTGTGTCCGCGGGTCTGAAAGGAGCTGGTGGAAAGCAGAAAGACAGCAGTGCATACATTTATTTACAGTAATGCTAAATATAACATTTTTGCATACAGCTGACTCTGCAACTAGATATTATTCTTTATTTAAAAAAATACTACAGGTGTTTTGGAAAATGAATCTGTTTAAATGATAATTATTTATGCAGATCTAGTCTAAATCATTTTCTTCCCTCCAACTATGACCTGACCATTTGTTATGACTCCAGTCCTGATATCTCCTCTCTCTTCTTTCTTTAAAGCCTTTTTACTTTCAAACTCTGGTCACATAGAATGTCACACTCATTGGGAAAGCTCATTCGTAAAAACAAAGTAATCCAGCAGCATGTCTTATTGCTTTTGCCGCTACAGTAAACACCAAAAGGAAAGTTTTCTCATCAGGCTTTAGCATTAAGAGTTTCCTACTCAGTAGGATATAACTTATCTACCTTATTTCTCACTCATATTTTGCTTTGAATTTCTGAATTTTGTTGAAGACTTCCAAGAAGGTATTCATCCATCCATCCATCCATCCATCCATCCATCCATCCATCCATCCATCCATCCATCCATCCATCCATCCATCCATC
>CAEGAF010148035.1:0-22580 GCA_903067075.1 Micropoecilia bifurca
GCTATTTTGAGACCTTTCTTGAAATATCTCATGCTTGGACTTTGCTTCAGCTCTTTAGAGAGTTTATTCCAGATCTTCACACCAACACCAAGCTCCAAGCCGGAGTTAGTCTTCATTCTAACTCCGGCTTGTTTGGCATAGTCCTCGTCTTTCTCGTCTCTCCATGTTTTTCTGTTTCTGGAACGTTTTTCCTCATAAATCTGTCGTTCTGGAACCGGGTCGGTTCTGGTTCCTCCTGCGTGTCGCTCCGCCTCTCCATCACCCGCTTCCCTCCTTTTCCGTCAGTCCCCCCCGTTTTCCTCCGTTTCACTCCGTTTCCTTGTCTCTCTCCGCTCCACTTGCTCCCGTTAAAGCTTCCCACCTTTCTGGTCGCCTAGTGACACGCCGCTGTACAACCTGGAGCCGTGCGAGCCGCTGCCGTTCGACGTGGGCCGGTTCCGGGGCCTGACGCCGTCGCTGCTGCTGGACCTCACCTACCTGACCAGCATCCACGAGGAGGCGGCCGCCGCCAGGCTGGGCGGGCGCCGCCACGACAGGAAGCACCGCAACGCCGCCTCCGTCGGCCACGAGCCCAGCGGCGGCGACGACAGGCTGGACGGCCGGAGGGACGCCGCCACCGCCGCCGCCGAGCTGAGGGTGTCCCACAGCCTGGAGGAGGTCAAGGCTCACCTGGCGTCCAAGTCCGAGAGCGAGATCTCGTCCGTCGCCGGCGGAAACGAAGCTCTGTTCGGCGCGGCACCCGCCGGCGCCGCAGAGGCGGGCAGGAGGAAAGGCCACGACCACGGCGGGCGCCACGAGGCTCCGCCCATCAGCACGCAGTCAGAGGTCCACGCCGTCCAGCTGTCCTACCTGTACCTGGGCGCCATGAAGACCCTGAGCACCTTGCTGAGCTGCAGCAAGTACGCCGAGCTGCTGCTCATCCCCAAGGTACGCAGGCTAACGCTAGCAAAGCTAGCAGCAGGCGGGCAGGGGGGGGCTAGAGGGCGGAGTCAGATCAGGAAGGAAGTCAGGAGAGATCGGGGCGGAGCCAGATGAGGGGCGGAGCAAGATGGGGGGGTTTGAGGGGGCGGAGCCAGATGGGGGCGGAGCCAGATGGGGGCGGAGCCAGATGGGTGGTGGCTACAGGGGGCGGAGCCAGACCGGGTTTAAGGGGGGCGGAGCTGCATGTTGTGATTTCTGCTTTTATGAATTTCTGTGGTTATAAATCACCCAATCAGTTTCTGTTTCCTTCCTGGTCATATTCAGGGTTTTTTATTGTTAATTTTAATTTGTTTACTAGGGATTCACATCCATTCATAATAATAACTTTATCAGCTCTGATATTTAAAACAATTCAAGATGGAGTATCAGTGACAGTGTGACTGATCGATACGGCTGATCTATTCAGTCTGGTTCTGTGCTCAACATGCTTTATTCATCTTACGTTATATGTAATATTATCGTTCTGAAACATTTGACAGAAAGTTTATCAAATCATTTAATTTTACATGTTTATAATCAGCCTCCTGCCATTTTAAGCTGTTTAGACATTTCTGACCAGCTTGAGAAGCGATCTCAGAACCTCAGATCTCAGCAGAGAAAGTGGATCCTTGATATTTACATTCCTTAAAGATTCTTACGGCTTATCTTGATGTTTAGGCTGCTTCCTGATTCCATGTCAGTTATGTTTAACTGACTCTAGCAAATTTGGGATTTCTAGTCTTGCCCAGGAACGACTGAATCCGTTGCTGAGAGCTGCAGCTGTCGCCCCCTGCTGGCCAGTGTTAGACGTGCAGAGCGTAGCGGCGCTAACCCAGCGGCTCTCTGAAACCCGCAGGTCGTCCCGGAGGCGGCGCCGAGCGGCCACAACGCCGACCTCAACGCCGGCGGCGGCGCGGCGGCCGGCTTCCAGGAGGAGGTGGAGATGCGGACGGCGCTGCAGTTCCTCATGCGCCACATGGTGAAGCGCGCCGTGATGCGCTCGCCCATCAAGCGCGCGCTGGGCCTGGCGGACCTGGAGAGAGCGCAGGCCATGATCTACAAGCTGGCGGTGACCGGGCTGCTGGACGAGCCCGGCGGCGGGAAGCCCCGGCCGGGTGAGAGCAGAGCCTCCGCAGGGGGGGGGGGCGATACCTGTAGCTTCCTGCAGTGAGTCAGTCTGGGTGTTTGGCGTCTCAGGGCCCAGGAGCGAGCCCGACGGCGAAGGCGAGGGCGGCGAGGGCGAGCAGCCGGCCCAGACGCCCGTCACCACCAGCCCCTCGGCCTCCAGCACCACCTCCTTCATGAGCTCCTCCCTGGAGGACACCACCACCGCCACCACGCCCGTCACCGACACCGACACCGTGCCCGCCTCCGAGTCCCCGGGCGCCATGCCGCTCAGCCTGCTCAGGTGGGAACCAGGGCCGACCGACCGAGCCGTCGGGGCGGCGCTAACGGCTACATGCTAACATGGGAACCAGGGCCGACCGACCGAGCCGTCAGGGCGGCGCTAACGGCTACATGCTAACATGATCCGATTAACACAGAGGTTCTTAACCTGGGTTGGAGGAACCGCAGGGGTTCGGCGGAGCCTCTGAGGTAAAGACTCACCTGTGTAAAGGCCTGATGATGCCCAGCTTTGACATCACTACTGCAGAGGATCAGTTACATTGCTGAGCCAATCAGAGGATCAGTTACATTTGTAAAATTCGGCTTCACTTTAAAGCGGAACTCACACAAAAACACACAAGGGGGTTACTTCACAGGTTTCAGGTAAAATATGTTATGGCAGTTAATTGACAAACAAAAATAATCAATCACTCAATGAACTCTAGTTTGACTTTTAGCAAATTATTTAATACAAAATACCGTAAATTCAGGAAATAATAATAGTTATCTTGATAAATAAATCAGTATCCTAACTTCCTCAAAACAAATATAGAATGGATTTAATTCACACTTTCCGTCAATATAATTCAATTAAATGTCCAATAATTTTCGATCCTTTTTCATGAATATTGTCCTCGAAAGAGTTCCATATTTTGGGAGACGTCCTCCCTTTTTAATTCAAAGTCCAATCCGAAACGATAACTCCAAAGCGTCCAAAAACCCTCCCCAAAAAATGAGAAAAAAGAGTGGTACCACCAAAAATCCCCAAAAAGAAACGTAAAGTCCAGATCTCACCGGGAATGTCTTTGTTTTCCCCCCGGTGGCGTCTCCTCATCCGTCGGCGTCCTCTTGCCAATTGGCGTCCTCTGCACCTGGCGGCGTTTCCTGGTGCGGCTCCAATCTAGCTCCTGTAGCGCACGATCCGCAGCGCTGGGGCGAACTTTGATTGCCGTTTTAACTCCTTTCTTTGATTTGTTACTTGTTCTAAACGTTCTTGTCAATTCAAGTTCCCCGCTGCACGGTCTGACGGTGAGCGTCTTCCTCTCTGATTGCGCCGCGACGCACACGCCCCTTTTTATCCCCTAAATTTAGCCACACCTAAAATCAGCATGACCTGCCCACAAATCAGTTTTACAAGTGGAAATGAGGAATAATTTTTACAATGAAATATTTACAACTGTCATACCAACCAGATAATACATTTTCTCTTCAGAGTATTTTTATAAAAGAAAAAACAAACATATTGATTATGTTACAAGCTTCCCCATAAAAGGCTGCACTGTATATTCTTCCACAGATCATAAAGGATTATAGGCACTTCTTGTGAACACTGAAAGGAACAAGGCTGTACAGTAGCTGATGGGTCCACAGATAATTGCTCCATTCCTAGAGAAGGTGACTTGCGATCCGAGTTTTGACAATTTTGGATTTATTTGCCATATTTACTATATTTTGTTTACCTATAGATATTGGGTGCTTTGCTCATTCCCCATTTTGTTATTTAACTTTAGTAGTGTTTACAAAATGTCATTAATAATCATTCTTGGTTTCATCTGTTGCCTCAATTCTTTCCAAGTGAAAGCATTTCCAAGTGAACTGGTGTTTTAACACTGGTGATATAACACCAGTGTTATTCATTTATTTATCTAATTTTTAAGCTGACATCAATATGATATTGCCTGCCTTCTGCCCACATTTGGGTCCCCCACACTCCCAGTATGACAGCCTTTAAACCACCATTCTTGAAGCAAACATTAAAGCTCATTAAAACCACCATCGTAAGCCACACCACCATCATTATCTACGCTTATCTAACCTCACTAAAGTCATCTTTTCTGTTATTTAAAGTAAGAAAAATTACACAGTGTCACAGCTTGGACAGGAAATGAGCCAATTTGCAAAACTTTGAAAAACTTTGTGCCCAAAATTGATTTAATGAGAACAGGTCAATAAATTCTAAAAGCAAAAGGTTTTGTGTGATAAATTGTAGGACATTTTTCAAAGACTCTTTCACAAAGTAAACTGGTTGGAATTAGCTCATATGTTTTTATTGCCCAAACACTGATTTTAAAATGTTTTTTTTTTTTTTTAAAAAAAAAAGAAGGGAGTGAGAAAAAAAAATTATTCCTCATTAAAGAAGAGCTGGAGCTATAAGTAACTTTATCCATTACATTTATTAGCTATTAGATTTTATCTTTTGAGTGCTTTTCGCTCACAAACATATTTTCTATTCTGTTTCATCTATCATTATTTGATTATGCAGAGGTGCAGCAGTGATAAACAATAAGCCAACAATAAAAAAATCTGAGATTTATGAAAGAATATACCATGAACTTATTGAGTCATATGACTTCCCGATATCTATCAGGCAATCAGATAAAACGGTTTTACAAATCTAAATTATATGCAAGATGAAATATCAACAAATGTATGTGCTAAACAGCCAGTGAGTTTACATTATGTTTTCTTTGTTAATCTGCTTTGGTTCTTTGTTGTGCTTAAAATACATTAATTGTTTCAATTGAAATCAAAGGATTGTTCATATTGAAAGCATGAAGCATAAATAAATATTTCTTTTCAAAACACCAAATCCATCCATTGTTTCAGCCCTCATGTCACTAACGTGCTGTGGGGTAGCTGTTGTAATTGAAAATTTATTTGTGTAAGATTATAAAAAGCATAAATTGTAATAGTCGCTTCAAAGAGTTTTACTGGATTGCTGCACTAATAATAAGGCAAAAGGTTATAATTAAGATTAAGAAAAGAATCTTTCAACTAGGTAGTTTAAAATACAGAATCTTCTGCTTTTAATTGATTGTATCTGAATCTCAATATGCAACAAAAATACAGAAGCTACCTAAATCCAGATAAAAAAACTGGTGTTAGAAATACTTATTTGTAAAATTATCCATGAAAAGACCATGAAAGGCTTTTTTGTCTGTAACCCACATTGATAGTTTATCGGAAAAGTTGCCACCTTTCCGATAAAATTGTGAGAATATCAAGTCTTTCAAATTTTTCAGAGAAAATTAATGAAAATTTTATGCACAGTGAAAGAAACATAAAATCTGTGGTATCCTCAACAATAAAGCTTTAAAATATTTTTACAAACTACATTTTTTTAGAGTATGACTCAAAGTGTCCACTTTGTGCAGCTTATTTCACTTACATGCCCTAAAACGAATCAGGCTACAGATAAATTCAGTTATTGGAATTGACTGTTTTATGTCTTCTGTAAATTATAATTTCCCTTGCGGTTTCCATTTTACCATCACTTTGTAAGAACAAAATGATGAACAAAGAAACTGCTTCAGTTTCCTGTGTCTGGACAATTTGGCAATTTTCTGCTTTTCTTTCAACTGGTGTTTTTATGTCCACCATATTTACTCTTTCCTGTCAAATTTGATGCTCACTTGTCATCTCATTATTTTTAGTGATGTATCAGCATTCCTCATGTTGTCTGTGACATCTCTTGATAAGAAGGTTGAGTTTCTGAAAAAATATTGGGATTTTACATGTGACGTCTAGATGTATAAATAAATATAAAATATCTGAATTTTACAATTTTTGAGCATTTTTTATTTGATTTATTCAGGTCATTATATTTCCTGTAATAAAACCTACCTGGGCATTTTTTACATAGTGAACACTGTTTCCCTCTAATTTCCATTTTAATCACTCAGTGCAAAAGCAAACAAACACCTCTCTTATTTCCACCTCATTTAACAAACAAAGCAAGAATATTTATGTAGCTCATAACTGAGAACCTATCGAAAAAATAAATTGTTTTATCCCCAAACCAACATAACTTAAGTGAGCTGAACTCGCATAATTCCCTTGCACATGCCCTGATATGAAAGATTTAAAGCATTGTGAATTAATCTTTAATCCTGGAAGTGTTAGGCAATGAGAGCAATATGTTACTTGTCCCCTTACCTCCAGGGTAGTTGGCAACCATGAGAGCTCAGTGTAGTTTGAGTTGTGGCCTATTTACCTAAGAGTTACTGATTTGGAAAGAAATAACTGCAACAAAGTTGAATCTACAAATATAATTAATATATATACTATAATACGAAAGGAGAAAATAAGAACATGGGAAAACATTTTTGAATGTATAAGGAAACCTTCAGATCCATGTCGTTTAAAACAAAGTGTGTTTGTGCAAAGAAACATTCGTTCTAAATTGCACTTTAAGATGTTAGAGAAATGTCAGATTGTTAACTCTGGAGGACTGGAGCTGGCTCTGTGTATTGAGTACTAGGGCTCCCCCCACCCAAGGTCAGCATTTTATGCTTGACTGTACTCTTTGAGGCTGATTAAATCTGATTTGTACAGACAAAAATCACAGAGGTAATTTCATACCTCAAAATTCTAGATATAATGATGGATTCAAAAGTTTTTTTCTCTGACATAAAATGATTGAGAAGCAGAACAATAAAGAAGGAATGGGAAATTTAAAATGAATAGGATCATCATGTTTTGAGGCCTGAAAAATCAAACAGCTTCCTGTGGGAGAGGGGAGGTTCATACACGTCTCATTTCTGTTGAACATTTATTGTCATAGGGAGTCACTTTAAAAACCATTTGTAGATAAAAAATAAAATAAAATTTGTCCCTTTCACCAATGTGTATTACAAACTTATGACTTTTTTTGTAACCCTCGGTTTGTAAAGTATAAGACTAATATCTATCCTGATGACAGATTCTCTGAGTTGTGGATTTTTCCAGCTGCTGCAGATTTACCAAGAGCCTTTTAGTTGTTGCTTTGCCTCCTGCACACCTTGCCTGGCCTGTCGGTTTGTTTTGTCTAGGTAGGTTTAGAGATGTGCAACAGATTTTCTATGTAGAGATGTTCATTGCTTGGGATGGTGATTTGTTTTTTAATTTAATCTATTCAACTCATCATGGAATATGAGCTCCACATTTTATGACAGCTACAACTTCTGAAAATGGTTAAGTTCAATTAGCCATTGCACTTAACCACTTTCCTTAACATTTTAACTCTAAAATAAACATTCTTTTAAAAAAAACTAAAGGCTTACAAAAAGTAGACAATGTTCTTAGATGTTTGGTCATATAATTCTGAAATTTAGATAACTTAATCATAATAAACCACAATGTAAAACCTAACCTATATAAATTTGCACCAATGATGTTTTTCTGTTTTCATTTATGACTGGTACAGTATTTTCATGTACAGTATGATTGTGTAAAGGATTAAAAATAAAATAAATTTAAATTTAATTTAAAAATACCTCCCTTATAATTCGACTCTTTGCACTTAAAAAATCTACACTGATTTTAAATTCACTGACAGAATATGTTACAAATAAATCCTACTGGGGCATTTATGACCGTATTGTAGTTGGTCAATGGTGGACATAAGGTATGAAATAACTGTCTCACAGTAAAGATTCAGAGGAGTTGGTCTCTTTGTTCGACAACTTTAAAAGTATTTTATTGAGCAGATAGAGTCGTTTGAGGGGTGTGTTTCTCAAAATAAAAAATTTAAAAAGTCATTGAAGATTCATGTATTGTGCAAACATATCTAGGACACACCTGAAAACCAGAACAGATGGACAGGGCTCTTTGGGGGCCCTCAAATCAGACACACTTGAGTTTAAAGATGAAATAGCCGCATTTTCAGTGAAATTTAAGTGAAAACTGTTTTGCACGTTACCAAAATATTACACAAAAGCATCTAAATGGAATAACTTTTGACATGCTATAGCTTGACTGTAGAAAGAAGAATGAGGTGAAGCGGAAAACTGTCCTGTGGCTTAATGAATCAAAATTTAAAATCTACGTCCTGTGGGCTAAAGAGGAACCATCTGGCTGGGTATCAGCACATAGTTCAAAACCCGCCATCTGTGATCGTTTGGGGGTGCATTGGTAAACATGAATTCAGCAAGTTGCACATTTCACAAGACACAATTGATGCGAATACAAGTTTATTTCCAAATATTTGGAGCGACTTATCAGGCATTTTCTCTTTTTTTTTATGAATGTTACGAAAATCACAATTCACATGGATGTTTTCAGGATGGGCTTTTGCTAGTTAGGTAAACTGCTTTGTCTGCATGCAGTTAAAATGATGGTGTAAATAAGTCAGCGGTGAAAATCTCAACATTAAACAACTGTTCAAAAAGGTGACAGGGTCAAGAATATTCTTATTGCAATAAGGACAAAGCATCCTAAAAACACTCACCTCTGCAGAGCAGTGAAAGGAACCAGCTGCCGCTACCAGGACACTATGTGAGGACAGCTACTTCTGTCCAGTTTGTCCAGTTTGTCCCTCTCCACCACAGATTTAAGCATGTCCAACCTTCTGCCAAAGGCCAAACTGGCGATTTCCACAAAGTATTGAGGCAGCTTGGTGCTGTGCATAGGAGAGACAATGAATTTCCTGAATTCTTGCTCCTGTCCATTCTTAACATGATATCCATATCATCTGAGTTCTTTTACATGTAGCATGAAAAGTCAAAAGACTTTTCATGCTACATTTGCATACAACATCCAGGTTCCTGAGGTTATACAAGTCCTGGAAAGATATTTTTCTAATGTCCACCTATAGGCCTATTGGAGTCATGAAATCCCATTGTCCTCACAAGGAAAATGACGGACTGCTCCAGAACCTTGTCCTAAACCAGAAAAAAAGATTACAGAAGGGGTTGGGATTTGATTACAGTACCAAAAGAAGGAAATTGGTTTCCACTTGTCTCGTTTGTTTTTTAAGATGAAAGATCGAAAATATGGACACTCTAACCACTTCACAGACTGAAGAATCTCTGAGTACACGTTGATTCATGTTTGGCTCGTATTTGCAATATGCAAGTCCCTGCTTTGAAATGTTTATACTGAAGCAACCTCTCATATACCAGCATTTTATTTGAGTCAGTATAAGACCCTCCTGTTGCACCTCATCTAGAAAGGTGAGCAGACACTTTATTTTACTCTCCTGTAAACCACGAGTCTTTTTTTATAAAAAAAAAAAAAAAAACTCATGTACATCTCTGTAATGAGACTCACTTCCACAATTCCTTTGTTTGCTGCTCTTTTTCTTCTGAATGTCATTGTCTGTCTGCAGTCATTTTTTTGTACTCCCAACAAAACAAGAACAACAAAGGAAGTGAGACAACATGATTGGTCTTCACTGAAATGCAATCAAGCTTTTGATGAGCTCTTGTTCTCTGTTCTATTTCCATTTCCTTTTCATTTGCTACTATCTGCTGCTACAGATTGCAGGTTCAGAAATAAATTAAAACAATGAGACATTCTTAAGCTACAGATCTGTTTGACCTAAGCCTGCCTTTTAGAACACACAATGCCTGATTTTTACTGATAGCCTGAGATTTACAATTACTCTGTCCAGATCAGCCGTTCAAGGAGTGATATTGATCGCCTTAAGAGGATTATTTGTATGATCCCCCATTTTCCATCCCATTTTCCTTCTGGATGTTAAGCCACTTAAAATTAGGGTTACCCTTTTAAAAATGATGCTTATGGTAATTCCCATTAGCTTCATCATCTGATTAAATTAAGGATAAAATAAGCAAGAAAATGGCAATGTCTCCTCCTTGAAGTGTGAAGAATTGCTGTGGAGATGTGATTTGCAGACATGGTTGTCAGTTTTCTGGCTCCAGTTTTGGAAGAGGAGCCATTTTCTCTGTTTTCCTAAGAGGTTTATTGCATTCCGGCACAGTGGGACTGTGGCGCTTTGTCATGGAAAGGGCCTAGATGCTTAGGATAAAGGGCCATTTCCCTTTCTGCTCAAAGGAAAGGAAGAGACACATCTGTCTACGTTCCGTTTTATCATTCCCGTTCTTTCACTTGTTTTATCTTCCTTCCTAATCTGCTCATCCCAACTCACTTAATCTAGGGAGCCTACGTGACCAAAGACTGTGATGACTCCTGGCGAACCACTCACTGTTTCTGCTAGATTGTCCTCTCAAGTTGGCAATGAGAGTTTTCAGGAGGTCAAATGGTGTGTGATTTAATCAGTATACAGGCTGCTGTGTTCTTTTCTGCTTTTGGTTTGGATTTCACCCAAACTTCTGCTTTGAGTTAAAGATGAGATTCCACTGAGCGCACAAACTTCTGCATTCATATTCATACATTCATAGAAAGGAGATGTAATAAAAACAACCAACTCCACCTTTTGGGAGTTAGGAGGTCGAGGTTTAAGGCTTTAGTTTATATGGACGAGCAATTTATATGCACCTGAGCAGCAGCAGCACCCATGTGAGCTTGATAGCTAACACAGTCAAAACAAGTGTGCGGTGTGCATACATGCGTAACAGTGTCAGATTTATTATCCATGGCAGCGCTAAGCTTGTCGGCCTTGACCAAAGGCACCTTACCTGTAGTGGAAAAAATGGTGATTTGAAGCCGAAAAACATGCTACTATTTGCACAGGTATGAACTTAGGCAACACCAGTCTTTCCCAGTCAATTCCCAGCTAAAATAACAAAAGGAAACTGCTGCTTGAAATAATAATAATGAAATAGATCTAAAGAATTGCTATATTTATAATAGCAAACATAAAAGGACAAATACATTTTTCAAAAGTGTAAAATATACCTAAAATACTTTATGCTAGCCTCATGTAAACAAGTAAAGATTGATTTTTTTTTAACAGGGTTTTTCCAAGTTATTTTAAACATTCCTATTGCATCTAGCTTGGGATAGTACTATGTGTGCTGTTTTTAATGCATATGTAAATGTTTTTGTTGGTAAACAAAATTGATCTGACACAAAATTACACTCACCTTTACTATGAGCATCTTGTTGGTTGAACCTGCCTTTGCCTTCAAAACTGACTTACTTGTGTCACAGATTCAATAGGGTGTTGGAAACATTTCTCTGAGATTTTGGTCTTGATAGCATCATGCAGCTGCTACAGATTTATCAGCTTAACATCCATATAATATCCCAAATTGTACCACATCTCAAAGGTGTTCTGTTAGATGGACATCTGGGGAATGTGGATGCCATTAGAATAGAGTGAAGTTAATGATATGTACAAAACAACAGCTTAACCGTATCAACCAGCCATTTCTATCCATACAACTGTTCATTGAGTGTTTTAGTGCCTGTGCATTGTTTGTAAACCGATAAGTAAATTAATGCAGATGTCTCGAGAAAAATAACTGAACAAAGAAAATTATTAAAATAAAAAGAAAAATGGTAGAGTTTATGTCTGAATAAGACTGAGAATGTTGAAATTACAGTGAAGGGTTGAAGGAGTCGTTCTCCCTCTCTTTTGTTACAGAAAGACTGGGGTGAAAGAACTGTTTTGTCCAATTAAATGAAATATCACCTACAACAGAAGGAGCTGTTTTGTCTGTGACAAAACAGACAAGACAAGATGGAAGTCACTGTTAACAATGTGGAGGACATGACTACAATAGAGTGGGAACAGAAAGGAGATCCACTGCATTTCAAATTAATTTGTCTGAAGACGACGTAAAAACACATTTGAAGATTTGCCTTTTGGAATGTTTTTCATTAAGACTTTTGGCTTTGTGTGTATTATTGAACAAGTCGTATATAAAAAGCCGACCGTCTGTCAAATGTCTGTAGTGTCACATCTGACTAATCTCTGTACCCAAAGTGTCCCAACCTGCTAAGCCTTTGTCCTACCCCTACACAATCATGCTGAGATGATACTTTGTTTTTGTGAAATAAGTGTAAATGTATTTTCAAAATAAACTCACATTGTTTCCGTATTTTCTTTAAAATATATTTATGAATGTTAATGACACTTTTTGTGTCCATGCAATTTACAAATTTACAATTGTAAATTTGATTGTGTATCAACTTCTTACATTAGCAGTATTTTGATCTTAAACAAATAATAAAGCAACTTCTTTAAGTCTTAGATAAGAGGTAGGAATATGACCAGAAAATAGGTTTTTAATTGGATTTTGACTCCTTTTACCACGCCGTTATCAGTAATGGTTATCACAAGATCTTGACAAGTGTAAATGCAGCGGTAATTAGAGCTCAGCAATAAAGGATGCAGCCCCAGACGGCCTGCAGTGTCCTGACTGTGCAGCCAGACATTTCCAGCTGGAACAACTCCACTCACCAGCTGTAAGATTTCAGCTACAATCCTGGGGGGCCGGGCAACATACCAAACTGCCCAATAACTGTGGACCATTGGAGGAGAAAAACCATCATCACTATGTTCTTGTTGAGTAGTTGTTAGATGGACACAACTGTTTTTGTGTCTAAATAATTTCTTTGTTCAGTTTCTGTGGGGTTTTTTTCTTGACAAGTTGTTGGGATTGGCAATATGTTAAACCCTACTCATGGTCCAATGACATCAGCTTGTCAATGTTGAGAAATAGAAGAATCCAAATAAAAGCTGCAGATGCCCTGTTGAGATCGACAAAATAAGGGAGACCTGGAACCTACCGTTTATCGCTAACATCCACACTTATTTGAAAAGATGGCACTGAAATTAATGGAGAGTTTTATTATTTTCCAAGTTCCACTAGGCTATCCTGAGAGTTAATAAATCTGTCAATAGTAAAATTTCCTCTCACAGATGAGAAGATTTATTTCTCTGTTCAGCACCTAGATATTCTCCATAAACTATGCCAGTGTTTTTTTTTAACATATATATTTTTTTACATCTGAGTGAGAATGTAGAAAACAAACAGAAATGTCTATGAAGCAATGACTGTGTCACTGTTATAATGGTGCATTTGAGTTATGTGTCTGGAGAACACAGGATGGTAGCCTCCCCATCACTAACCCTCCCCATCACTAACCCTCCCCACCATCTGTGCCACATCTCACTCGGGGCTATTCTACAACATCTCTCTGTATCATTTGTTGTCTCCCAGCTTGTTTCCTGTCCTTTGCTTCTTTTCTATATCAGTGCTCACAGTAGTGTTGATATTGTAGATCACAGACCCAAATCAGTATTTAAGCTGGGTGTTACAGACCACAATGAAGTGCCCTGATCTTGTCTTATATATAAATATTTGGTCATCAAAATGTGCATCTCAATACAATGCCAATACACTGATGGGTAAATAGTTCACTCCTATCACAAAGCAGTTTGATTAACTCATTTGTGAATAAAGTGCCATCCGATACTATCAAGTCTGACAAAACCAGAAATTATACTATTCGACTGAATATCCAATTAATTACTGTAGCAAAACTATCAAATCTCACAAACTGGTAAATTTTTGTGTAGTTTCATAAAAAGCAGTCTCAGAGAAGCTTTCATCTTTCAACAAAAACGCGTAAACTCTGCTGATACCATTGTAAACTGTGACGGGAAAATACTATTTTTCTAAATATTTTAGAAAGCCTTCCAATGCTGGGGGATTTTGACTTCCATCACAGAGTAAGAAAGGATATTTTAGCAGCTAATTTAATTGCCACGTGTGTCACTGTATGTTTTGAGAGCGTCCTGTTCCAAGTCCCAGAAAAGGACCGACTCTGTTTATGTCTCAGCCTGAGATCCCGTTGGCAGGAAAATCTGCAATTTGCCTTTTCCAACAACAGATGCTGTGTATAAATTATGCACTGAAGTCATTAGAAAATAATCTCCTGAATGGCAAAATGCAGGGTTGGGAGAAGGGAGGAAGTGGGGTAGGGGGGGCAAAAGCATACGTGTGATTCAGTGCCTCGAATGTGAGCTCGAGTTGAATTCTCTTATACTTGTGAATGTGTTGTCAGAGCAAACACCTGACAAGTTCAGGTAAAATATTTTTTATTCACTTTTTTATGCATTTCATGCTCCTCAGGACATGTCCCCTGTGAGAACCATTTGGTGTTTGTTTATCCTAACCCTCCACGCATTCCTGATTATCTTTCAAAGGTGGTGATTGAAGTGATGATTCTCATCTTGACTGATGCTGTATAATTGGGCAAGGTATCTGTTGTTAGTTTCTGATGAAAGCGCTCATCTTATCCACAGCTGGTCTGCTACCTTTGATGGCACTTTTTTTTTTATCTTTGTGGCGCAAACACAAAGCTCATTTTAAACTAATTTACTTATCAGGCACCGCAAGTTGTTAAAAAAAGATAATAAGATGCCTACACACACAATTATAGCAGTCTTGGCCAAACTTCTTAATAAAGTACAGGAAGGATGGAAAAAATGGTGATTTGTGTGGGCAGGTGGCTCAGGGGAGGTCAGACGAACCTAATGTCTTCTGACAGCTGAACGTGCAGTTTCCTCACTAAGACAGCAGGCATCAGCATAATTCCAACTATATGATGGGGACAAATAATTAAACTAAAACCACCTAAAAAAATGAGGTGGATAGAGGGGTTACATCCTATCATGACCCTTTCTTCAATGAGCAGGAGGCAAAGTTTAATCAGGAGGGTAAAAACTTTATCCTTAATTTAAAAAAAAAAAAAGCTGTCAATCACAACTGTTCATCTTCATGAAATTACATATTCTCTTAACTTATTTCAGGAAAAGTTTTTTCAGCCATTCAATTTTTTTTTACCTAATTAAGGCACTTGCAGATTGGTTTTACCTATCGCTCCATCTTTCATATTTTAAGGTGAAAACCAAAATTACTTTTCCGAAGTTCTCATTAATTACCTTTGTGCGAGATTTTGATGGTAAAATATTTCTTAGAAGTGGAAAATAAAACTGAGGGAAATGGTTCTACAACACACTCTTCAAATTAAACTAAGGGAGTGGCAGCTCATATTATTCCCACTACTAAACCTCACTTCGCGGCCGGTTTTTATTAATTCAAGCACTGAAAAAAACTCATAAATAGGCAACAAGTAAGAATCACTTTCATCAAGACCTGAGGTGAGGGTTTGACAACTATTTGACAACCAATTATTCAGAAGAAATGTTTGAAATCCCCAAGTTGGTTGCAGTCAAAAACAATAATAGGAAAGAATACCTCAGAAACACAGCTAGTCATACTGATACAACCCATCACATATAGTAGTAGTTTCCACATAGACCTGGTTGCTATTATGCAGAGCCCATCTAGCTTGGCATTAAATAAATACTGTTTTGTAGACTTTTGTAGTTGGTATTGAAGGTCAACCCTCGTTTCCACTGCTGCCAATACTGATTAGATCAAAATTAGATCAGAGATCAGTCGGTTGAGATTCAGACAAATCCATAAAGGTTCATTTATCATTCAAGAAGAGGTATAAGGCAATAAATAGTCCAACTCAAACACTTCATAAAATTGCTCCAAAATTTATACATAAAGAAAACAACTGCATTTTTGCAGATCAGCATCCATGCATGTCTTAAAGAATCTAAATCAACATATTAACTCTTCATCATCACAGGCCAGGAAATATTGGTGATCCCTAAAAACCAGCTCCTTCCTGGTTTGCAATGTCTTCTAGGTGTATCAACGTATTAATTTCACAGATGCACAACTGTCACCACGGTATTTAGATGTTTACAGCAATCAGTCTGATTGCCTCACACCTTGTCACATTTTATGTGTTAATCTGTGACACATCACCCTGATGATCATTCGGGAAGAGAAATGTGATGAGAAAACGTTGATGAAATGTCATGCAGACTTTGATTTAAGATTTAACTTATCTGTGTGTTGTTTTTTTCAAAGGTCCTCCTGTGTATGGCTCACCAGCAGAAGTATGTTTTGAATTCTTAAAATAAAGTTGATCTATGATTAAAATTTGATATGGAGTGAGAGGAATCATGCTGCAGAGTGGCTTCAATTCCCACCTCACCATCTGCGTCACCAGGTTACGTCTGCAAACCAAGTGCATGTAACGGTTTGTTTTTTCCACACAACCTTTTAAAAAAATGACACGCTAGTTTCAGGCCCTGTTTTATGCATATGGCATGTTTATAAATTAAAACATGTGGTCTTCGTGAATGCTGGCTTAATCCCAAACTGATGCAACTCATTTAAATGTGGGCAGCACAGAGAGATGCAGTTTGCTCTATTGAGCTATTTTAGGAGCAGATTTGATTCTTATTTCGTTTCAGAGTTAGAAAAATATGCAAGCTCAAATTTCTGCCTTTATTTTTATTCAGTGTCGTTCCAGTTGACCTTGTGTGGACAAGCACTGCTTTATAACTTCGCACATTTTAGCACTATGTAACATTTGACAAGTGTTTCTATACAGCACCAAAAGCTGACAGTGGGTATTTGAGTGGAGCTAGAAAAGCGGTTCATATGAATGAGGCAGACAAGATATTGGTTCTCTCTCTCTCAATCTCTAATTTTGCATTATTTAAAGGATGCAAAAGGTTGATATTTCAAAATTACTAATATATAGTTTTCAAACTAACTATATACCAACTATAATACAGTTTTGACACACATCTATACAGCTTGTAAAGGTTTCCTGTTACTAATGATTTAAAGATGCCACAATTTGTCTGGACTCTGCTTGATATCTTTAGTTTTTCATGAGGTAATGTTGTGACATCAAACCAGTTTCTGTCTGTAGAAAAACAAATCAGTCCTTTAGTAAAACCAGTAAAGAACTGCCTATAGCACCAGCAATGGCAAAGCACTCAAAACATGTTGATCTGAGTTCTTTGTTAGGAGTTAAACTTACTTAACTATATAGCTACTTAACTATAAAGATTCTCATTACTGCTCTGCAAGACATAACTGAATGCTTTTGTCTTCATCATGTTACTTTTGTGCAAACCACAGCCTCTCAACTCTATAGATAAAGTGAAAAATCATAGTTTTTATGGAAACATCTAAGTGCTCTGCACACACATTTGTTTTTTGGTAAGAGTTTAGGAATGGGAGACCTTCTGCAAATGAGTAATATCTAAATTAATAAAATTGTTGTAACAATGGAAATTAACCAAAAGGGGTTTGAACACCCTTTTTTAGACATACTCTCTGCCGACTGAGCGAGCATCGGTGCATCTGGATTTGTTGCATCTGACGTTTCTAGCCGCAGTTGTCATCTTCTGGTTAAATGATGCGTGAAAGTGAATATCCATCTTCTGTGATCAAAAGCGTTATGTGATGACAGTACGATACATGCATCATAAACAACCTGGCTTGCTTGTGGGAGTGAAAATACCACACTGGGCTCAGAGCCTCAAAGAGAGGAACACACTGTCAAGCCTTCTTTTATGTGTAGATTTTGACAATACATTTTTAAAACCTTTGTTAGCTCTGTATATTCTTTTGTCCAGGCCATTGGTTCTTTCCAGCTAACAACAATATTTTTCTTTCTTCAAAAGAAAATGTGTTTTGACCACAGGTCAGACTGTGAAGACCCCCCCAAAAAAAGAAAATATGCTTTGATTTCAGGAAAGGGAAACAGAAAAGGTGAAGAATCTGTAAAATCTTTTTCTCCAGTATTTGGTCCCAGCATAAATAGCCTGCTGTGTAAGCGTAGGGGGTATTAAGTGATGTAACAAGCTTATTTGTGAAAACAGAAGTGGTAATGTGAATGCAAGTCGGAGGAGGGGTTGTGTCATTTAAGTGCACAGTAAGAAATCACTCAGCCTACGAGAATAAGCCCCCAGGCAACCAACTGAGGTAGGTAGGGGGTGACGTTCGAGAGGAGGGCGGGGAGGAGGTTGAAAAACACCAGCTACATTAAAGCCTTCTCAACACCTGTGCAGATTTCCTAAATTAAAAAATGTCCAACTCTGGAGTGCGAAAGAGCACCGCAGGAGGGTAAAGCTTACGCAGACAAATGCCAAGAAAAAAAAAAAAGAAGAAGTGAGAGATGGACGGTGCAGCCAACGAGAAGTGAGAGCAAAACAGCAAAATGTCTCCTCCTGCTTCCTGTGATTACAGTGCTATTATTTAAATGTCAGTGTCTGTCTGCCTGAGAGTGGGCCTTGTAAAGTCTAAATTGATGTGAGTATTGGACAATGTGGTAAAGCCTTCTTTATTTCTATTAATTTAAATAGGACGAGAGGCGTGTGCATGCGTGTGCATGTAGGCGAGTGGGTGTCGGTTTTATTATAGAGAGGAGGGAGGGAGGAAGAGCACTCTTGTCTCAGTCGCAGTGTTGATGCACACAGAACAAGGTTAATTACTTTTCTGACCTTCTCCGGAAGCTTAAAGAAATATTCCAGCCAAAGCTTGAATAGATAGCACAAGCAGAGATGCTGAGTCAATGGCCAAACAGTAAAAAATGAAACACAGCTGAATCTTTAAAGTGTAACCTTATTTACTTTCAGCGTCACTTATCAAATGTTTCAATAAAAATGCCTGCATTGCTGATTTAACATCAGAGGGAAAATGATTACTTTTTTTCCCCTCCCTCCTCCTGTAGCACCTGACTGGCTTTTATAAAATATATACACAAAGAATAATTCTGCTCTACGAATTTTATCTCAGAATATGCTCAAATTGATTTCACTGGTGGGAATGTGGTGGTTTACACAGTGACTTCAGACATGGTCTAAATCTGACACAGGGATTTAAAACAAGCACTTTAATTTGATTTGATTTCTCTGAATCCACACCTCTAACACTCTTCGGCCAGGTGTAATCGTGTTGCTGTGCACTGTCTGTCAGCTTGCTGAAAGAACAGCTATTACCCTTCTCTCTTGCTTAAACCCATCCGTTAATTATCTATATGCGCTTGTCTGTGCAGGACATTGGCCCATATAGGTGGGGTAGAACCTCAACAGGTTGGCATGACATGTGGGACAAACAACCATGCATTCCCTCACACTCACACCTACAGGCAATGTAGATACTACTTGACCTGACAATCATGTTTTTAGTGACAGTGGGAAGAAGCCGGAGGACCTGAGGGAGAACAACGGTGATCCTGGGATTTCGACCCAGGATCGTCTTCCTGCAAGGCAACAGTGCTGCCAACTGTGCAGCCCTTGCTTACAAGACAGAGAGGAAATATTTCTGGTCATAAAAATACAGTCATGCTGTTGATATCAAACACACAAACACCAGTGCTTAACTCGATTTCAATGATTTCTGAAGGTATGAAGCTTTAGGAAAATAGTGCTTCAGGATTGCAATTCTTTGGCACTGTAGCACATTTTGAACACTGCCTCAGGGAGTCGTTCAGAAATTTGTTCAGATCTCTAAACATGGAGTGAACATCACAAATAATCTGGTCAGGGGCATATTGGGGAGAAAATGTGGCCCCGGAGTTCCTGACTGACTGGCCCACCTTCGACTGCTCAGGCCACCTATAGTTAAATAGATCAACAACTCGATAGCTACTGTGATGGAAATCATTTCAACAGAGTGAAACACTGTTTCAGTAATCACAGAAACATACATTTTTGTCTATAAGGTGTGTTTTATTAGAAAGCATACAGCGTTTTAATGCTCTACCCACTGAAGAAGGTCAGGAGAAAAGCCCTGAGAACAACATAGTCAAACACTGCTTAGTTGCCAGCCAGATTTCAAATTTAAACCATTACTTTAGTGGGAGGAAGTCAGACTTTAAAGAACAAACAAGAGGCTATCAGGAGACAACACAGACCCAAGGAAAAAACTGAAAAGAGAACCAATTTCCCCAACTAACTTCAATTCTCTCAGTCTATCCTTATCAGAGATAATAAACATTCTCTCGTTTATGGCAGCACAGGGTTGAGGTCAAAAACCTCGTAAAACTCTTCCACTAAAACATAGCAAACAGGCAACCTAAACATGAATCATTTCAAAATGTTCTATCACTCTAAAAGGCTAGCTCAATAGATACCAGTCTTTTAACCCATTGGCCCACTGGGAAAATTATTGCCTGTCCGTTTCATGAATCCGGTACATCAGATACTTTACATAGGTGGCAGCTATGTAGCTTCTTTTAAAATGTGCTTAAATGTTGTAGTAATGTTCTGATGATAAATCTATTTAAACTTATGTTACAGTATGAAGACGCTCTGTGCTGATGAAGATTTAACTAGTCTTGGGATGGCAGAGTGGCTTCATTTGAAATACTCACTTTCACATAATAATTAATTGACCAACTGAGGGAACGGATGCACTCAGTACAGGTCATTGAACTTTAATCTTCAAGTTATAAAGCACAGAAAAAAATGAATCGAGTTGGTCATGTCAAGGTGCGAGCCTTGTACATTTTTAGTAGATTTTACATTCTTAATGCCAATACATATGAACTATGATGCATAATGGGCTGAATCAAAAGCAACAAAGACACTTAATGTCACAGAAAATTCTGGGAAATCGTGGTTCAAAAAAAAAAAAAAGTTTGTTGCTTTTATATGCCAGCAACATAATTGGCAAGAAAACAAACACCATGAGCTTAAAGAGACACCACATATAATTCATCTGGGGTGACTCTGTTTTCCTCATATACAAGCAGTTATAAGTAGCTGACTGAAGGCTCGCTACCAAAGCAGCTGGTCTTCCTAATCAGCCAGATAAAGGAAGGGCATTACGTATTTTAAACACACATAGTACCATTTTATAGCACAATCAAGTAATTGTGTTAGCTTCAGTTGTCTAAATATATCAAAAAGAAATTTGAGTTTGCATCACAGGTGTATTTGATTCAGTGGCCTGTGTCTCTTTAAGAACCTCTTATCCTTTCCAGCTCTCCCCGTTCAGCACGTCATCACAACACTCCTCCATGCCATATACTGTTGCTTTTACAACCAATCTTAGTTCTACCAAGCGTTTGCCAATTGCTGCTGCTGCTAGTCTGCAGGAAAAGTCGAGTTTTTCTTTAAAGATTTTGTTGGCTCTAGTGGCCTTTATTTGAAAGTAGTTTGACAGGAAAGAGGGTAATGAGAAAGGAGGAAGGAATGTGGCAACTGTCACCAGGTCGGGATTCGAGCCTGTGACCACCAGCATGAGGTCTAAGGCTGCCATACATGGGTTGTGCTTTGCCCCTGCACCACCACAGCACCCCACAAAAGTACATTTTTACAAAATACTTCCCTCTCTTTAATGCCATGAGTCTCCTGCTCCTGCCGTTCCTCCTGCTGCCTCTGTCCCTCCCTCTCCTCCTGATTGCTCCCACCTGTGCTGCTACCCATATAAACTCCTTCTTTGCAGGGACTCGGTGCAAGATTGTCGTCGTTGTCCCTTGTCCTTGCTTCTGATCATGGCTCTGACCGGACCCCTGACCGTCATCTCTGCCTGCTCCTCATTTGTTTAGTGAGTGGCTATGATCTTCCCTCTAAGCCTTGCTTTACATACCTGAACTCTAATTATTTCCCTACAAATTCTGCCTCTGTTTTACCTTTTCTGCCTGCTCTGTTGTGAATGTGGACCGTTTCCCTGATTGTGTATTGGATTGACGACACTGAAAGAGTGAACTACGGCTTACCTCACTACCAGAGTTTTTCCCTCCTTGTTACAATTATGTTACTTTATAAAACACAGAACAAAAATTAAAGAGATAATATTCTGCTCAATTTAGCTCTTAAATTACAACTAGAACTACAGCTGACATAAGGAATATGCTGCGCCTCATCAACCTTGAATAAAGCTTTTCTGACCTTTTGTCCCAGTTTTTGCAGTCCCAATTTCCCTTTTCGAATCAATTCTGAGCTCATCCATGCAACCAGTACACTTGTACTGGCAAATTAGTGTACTAATAATGTCAGGTCACTCTCTGGGTCCAAGAGGTTTTGTGATAGGTTGGACTACAGTGCAAATCTGAATTAATTGCATTTCTACAATATTTATTAGATTTCAACAAAGTTTATACTTGTTTTCTTTGCCTGTATCCTAAGACTTTCCCTCTACAAATTTCCTAAATGAGCCTACAGTAGAGTAGGCTCATTTAGCCTATGAAAACACTTATAACTCTAAGTGTAATTAGAAAACTATATAAAAACTCTAAATTAATAAAGAATCGTATTTATTATTTTTTTCTATTTAATAAGATTTTGTCTTTTGCCGATCTCGCTGGCTATTTTTGTTTTTATTATTATTTGTTTCACCTATTTCCCACTACATTTCTCTTTCTGATTTATGAAAATTTATGGCAAAAAAATAAACTTTTTGTAGTTTTCATTTTCTTGTATCCAGTGCCGAAGTGCAGCCAAAGTAGTAGATGGCCTTTTGGTAACACTTTATTTGAAGGGTGGTGAATAAGACAGACATGACACTGTCATAAACATGACATAACACCTGTCATGAACATGAATAAGCCTTCATGAATATTTATGACTGTTGTCATAAAGCATCATTCGGTAAATTATGACACTTTTAATACAAAGTTGACATTATTCAAAATGTCTTTGTTATGACAACTTGACATTAACCAAGAAATCATTACTGATATAAATTTGTTATAAAAGTATTACTGAT